>JAJIBD010023713.1:0-42768 GCA_021461705.1 Cryptotis parvus | reverse complement strand
CAATAAGGGGCAAGCATAATACCTAAAACAACTACTAATAGACTTCAAAGAAGACACTGACAGCAACACAATTGTAGTTGGAGACTAAAACACTGCTCTATCAACCCTGGATAGATCAACAAGATTGAAACTTACCAAGGAAATACTGGCCCTAAAAGAAGAGATAGAAGAGAAAGAGCGCTGGTAGACATATACAGGGCATTTCATCCCCCAAAAGCTGAATACACTTTCTTCTCCAGTGCACATGGAACATACTCCAAAATAGATCACATGCTGAGCCATAAATCATACCTCCATAAAATCAAGAAGATAGAAATTGTGCCAACTATTTTTTGGACCATGAGGCACTGAAAATAGAAGTTAATTGAACACAAAAACGGAGACCAATACCAAGTACCTAGAAACTAAACAGCCCACTGCTGAACAACCAGCAAGTCATAAAAGAAATCAAAGAGGAAATCCAAATTTTCCTGGAAACAAATGAGACTGGAGACACAAATTACCAGAACTTGTGGGATAGAGCAAAAGCAGTGTTAAGAGGCAAGTTCATAGCTCTTCAAGCATTCATTAGAAAAGAAGAAAAGACCATCATAAACAGTCTCACTTCACAACTTAAGATCTTAGAGAGTGATCAACAAAAGGAGGCCAAACCCAAGCAGAAAGAAAGAAATAATAAAACTTAGAGCAGAAATCAATGAGATGGAAAGTCAAAAAAACAATCCAGAAGATCAACTAAATCAAAAGCTGGTTCTTTGAAAAATAAACAAGATTGACAAACCACTTGCAAGACTTGTAAGAAAAGGGAAAGAGAGAACCCAAATAAATAGAATCAGAAATGAAAACGGGACATCACAAGAGAAACCACAGAAATTCAAAAGATCATCAGAGATTACTATGAGAGCCTGTATGCCACGAAACAAGGGAACCTAGAAGAAAAGGACAAATTCCTGAATTCCTATAGCCTCTCAAGTCTGCAACAAGAAGATTTGGAATACCTCAACAAACCTATCTCCATCGAGGAAATAGAATCGGTAATCCAAAGTCTCCCCAAATTAAAAAGCCCAGGTCCAGATAGATTCACCAGTGAATTCTACAAAATCTTTAAAAAGGACCTACTCCCAATTCTTTTCAAGCTCTTCCAGCAAATTGAAGAAACAGAAACACTCCCAAATAGCTTTTACGAAGCACATATCACCCTGATACCCAAAGTAGACAAAGATGTCACAAAAAAGGAAAACTACAGACCAATCTCCCTGATGAATACAGATGCTAAGATCTTCAACAAAATACTAGCAAATAGAATCCAAAGAGTCATCAAAAAGATTATATACCATGACCAAGTGGGATTCATCCCAGGTATGCAAGGATGGTTCAACGTCCGCAAATCAAGCAACATAATACATCTCAACAAAAGAAAAAAAAAACCATATGATCATATCAATAGATGCAGAGAAGGCATTTGACAAGATTCAACTTCCGTTCATGATAAAAGCTCTCGATAAAATGGGGATTGAAGGAACCTCCCTCAAGATAATCCAGGTCATCTACTACAAGCCGACAGCGAGCATCATTCTCAATGGGGAAAAACTGAAAGCCTTCCCCTTATGATCAGGGACAAGACAAAGCTGCCCACTCTCACCACTTCTATTCAATATAGTACTGGAAGTACTTACCATAGCAATCACGGAAAAAAAAAGACATTAAGGGCATCTGGACACGAAGGGAAGAAGCCAAGTTATCACTATATGTAGATGACATGATATTCTACCTGGAAAACCAGAAACTCTCTACCAAGAGGCTCCTAGAAATAATACATTCCTATAGTAGTGTGGCAGTGTACAAAATCAATACCCAAAAGTCAATGGCCTTCCTATATGCAAACAGTGAGAGAGAAGAATGGGACATTAAAGAAACTATCCCATTCACAATTGTGCCGCAGAAAATCAAATACCTAGGAATCAGTTGACAAAGAATGTAAAGGAACTCTACAAAGAAAACTACAAAACATTACTTCATGAAATAAAAGAAGACCTGAGGAAATGGACACACATTCCCTGCTCATGGATGGAAGGATTAACATCATCAAAATGGTAATAATCCCTAGAGCTTTATACAGAATCAATGCAGTCCCTATAAAGATACCCATGATGTTCTTCAAAGAAATTGAACAAACACTCCTGAAATTTGTATGGAATAATAAACCCCCACGAATAGCTAAAGCAATCCTTGGGAAAAAGAAGATGGGAGGTATCACTTTCCCCAACCTCAAGCTCTACTATAGAGTAGGTGTAATTAAGACAGTGTAGTATTAGTATAGAGACAGATCCATAGACCTATGGAATAGAACTGAATATCCTGAAACACACTCTCAAATATACAACCACTTAATCTTCGATAAAGGAGCAAAAAATATTAAGTGGAGCAAAGAAAGCCTCTTCAACAAATGGTGCTGGGAAAACTGGGCAGCTACTTGTAAAAAAAATGAACTTAGACCTCCTTCTAATGCCATGCACAAAAGTCAAATCAAAATAGATTATAGATCTCAACATCAAACATGAATCTATATGGTACATCGAAGAAAACATAGGAGAAACGGCTCTTTGACATCGAAAATAAAAGTATCTTTAAAGATGACACACCACTGACCAAGCAAATGGAAGCTAAGATAAACAAATGGCATTATATAAAATTGAAAAGCTCTGCACCTCAAAAGAAATGGTGACTTAGATACAAAGACAATTCACAGAGTGGGAAAGGATATTCATCTAATACCCATCTGATAAGGGGTTAATATCCAGGATATATCAGGCACTGGTAGCACTCCACAAGAAAAAAAAAAACAGTCAACACCATCAAAAAATGGGGAGAAGAAATGAACAGAAGCTTCCAAAAAGAAGAAATTCGAATGGCCAAAAGGCATATGAAAGGGTGCTCTTCATCTTTAATCATCAGGGAGATGCAAATCAAAATAACAATGAGGTACCATCTCACACCACAGAGACTGGCACACATCCAAAACAGCAAGAACAACCAGTGCTGGCGAGGATGTGGGGGAAAAGGGACTCTCATCCACTGTTGGTGGGAGTGCCGACTGGTCCAGCCCTTTTGGAAAACAATATCGGGCATTCCTCCGTAAACTAGATATTGAGCTCCCATTTGATTCAGCAATAGCAGTCCTGGGAATATCCCCTGAGACCGAAAAACACATAGCAGAAACACTATCTGTACTTCTTTATTCATCTCTGAGCTATTCACTATAGCTAGAATCTGGATCAACCTAAATGCCCGAGAACAGAGTCACTGGCTAAAGAAACTGTGGTTCATCTACACTATGGAATAACCTGCAGCTGTCAGAAAAGATGGAATTATGAAATTTACCTGCAAATGGATGGACATGGAGACTATCATGCTGAGTGAAATTAGTCAGAAGGAAAAGGACAGATATAGAATGACTGCATTCATTTATAGGATATAAATAGATGCCAGTGTTTTACTAAATGTGTGAAATGGTAATGGCAGATTAGAACTCACCATTGAATTTACACAAAGAGACTTAAGTGATAAACTCTAAATATCTGCAGGGCTAGCCACAATGTGTAAAACAAAGAGAGAGAGAGATGCAGAGACAGAGAGAGAGACAGAGAGAGAAAGAGTGGTACTGGGGTACCTGCTATTGAGGCAGACTAGGGATGGGTGGGAAGGGGTGGGGTACATTGGTGGTGGAAATGGGGCACTGGTGGAGGGAGGGGTGCTGATATACTGTACTACCAAGACCCAATTATGAACACCTTTGTAATTGTATGTCTCACGGTGGTACAATAAAAAATTTTTTAAAACATTAAAAAACAAAAAGGAAAGCGAACAAGCAGTGCCTGGTAAAATTTCAAGGCCATCCTTGGGTGCCAAAATGAATAAGGACTAAAATGACTGTTTGTACTTTCATTGCAGCACTCTGACATCAGAAGCATATATTGAGGATCTGATGGTGCAAGCACAAAAGATCAAGTATGACATCATTGGTCTGACTGAGATGAGGAGGCATCAGTTGCATCATGCTGTATTTGACACCAAATAAGAATTGTCCCTTGGAACATGAGATGAAAGAGGAGTTGGTGGTGTTTGTGTCCTTGTCAACACGTACATGGCCATCAACATTGATTCATTTGAATGCCTAACAAACCAGATAGGACGATTACACTTGAAGAGATGTGGCCCACTGCCAGCAGTTTCTATCTTCATTGTCTATGCACAACATCCACATTCAAAGAAGATGAAATTGAGAGATTCTACATGGAACTGGAGGAGTTCTATAAAAAAGATCACATCTTCTACAAGATCATAGTTGGTGACTTTAATGCCAAGATAGGACCGATAAGATTGGCTGTAAACAGATAGTGCACAATTAGTTTAAGTGCTATTAAAAGTAAAGGAGCGGATTTTAAAAATAATATAGGGCTATTTCCTCCTAATCATCAAGATTGATCGATTTGCACAGAACCAGGAATTCTGAGAACCACTGGGTGTGATTCCAAAATCTTCATCAACATTTCAGAGATATCTAGTTTGGATGAGAAGATTGGTCAGGTATGCAATTTTGATACTTGAATGATATTAAATATTAACTAGAAAACACAGCTTGTTTCTAAGATAACTTGGAAGCAGAATATTTAAACCAAGAAATATATGTGGAAAGTTTTTGATGTCAACTATAATATAGTCAGATATTAGGAAGATGAAGCAACTGAGGTTTTATAAAAAGTCCCCAACTTTTAAAGAAAATATAACAAATAGCAGTTAAGGATGACCTGGATTCAACTTTAGTGAATGATGGTCATGGAATCAGTAGATTAGAAGTCAAATTTATAGTGTGCATTTGGAGATTTAGTTGTGTGTAACAAGTTAAGATCCATAAAGATAAAGACTATTATTTTTTAGTCTTACAACACAAGGTATTTTTCTCTTATATCACAGTTTGAATAATTATCTAAAATTTTGATCTAGCACTTAAGAAGGTGGAAATGAGAAGCCAAGTAGGACCAAGATGAAATCTGTAGCCAACATGTAAGTTAACAAACTGTGCTCTTGGAAATATTCTTTATTTATCCCTAATGACTTAGTTTAGCACAACACTTCTTGCACATAAACAAGGACCATGCTTAATTCTGCCTGGACACAGAGAAAGAAAAAGGTTCCTGGTGGCTTATGAAGGGGGGGGGGAAATGTTTTTCTGCTTTTTCAAGTTAAAAGAGGTTACAGTCTAAAACATAATTTTACCTCTTTCCTTTGTGGATTGTTCTGATATATGAATATCATGGTTAACAGAATTTATGCATTAAGGGTTAAATGATTTCTTCCTAATGACAATCTATAAACATTTGTCTCTTGAATAATGAAAATATAAGACCACTGGCAATGGGCAGTTTTTGGGATATCTGTAGGGATTACTTGAAAGGCAACCATATTTAGGAAATAATAAATTCTTTTATAATATTTTTTAAAATATTACCTTTGATAAATTTCCCTTAAATTTAAATATGATATTCTAGGATGCCAATACCAGTTTAATTCCTGGTCATACATATGGTCCTTGAGCACCACTAGGGCCACTCCTGGCCACTGATCAGGAATAGTACATGAATATCACTGGGCCCCTACCCCCATGTCCCCAAATAGTTATAAACTATAAAAAATGTACATTTTGCAGGTATGACCATACCCAACTAGACTCAGGGCTTATTCCTCATTTTGTGCTCAGGGGTCACTCTGGAATTGGGAGACCATATATGGTATCAGAGGGTCAAGCCTGGGTTGGATGCATTCAAGGCAAACATCTTACCTGCTGTTCTATCTTTCCTGCACCCCAAAAATTACTTTTTATTGATTCAATTTTAACTATGGAAAAACTATACTAAGGAAAAGTTATTTATTTAGCTGATGACAGAATATTAATATAAGCCAGTAATATACATCAAGTGAGAAACCATTAAAATTAGATCAATTAAAGCCAATGCCTTGAAGGAATAATAAAACCAAATGAAAATATTTTCTAATAAAAACATTATAGAAGAAACTCAATATAATATAGTTTTAAAAAATATTTTGAGTATTTTTAATTAAGGTATTTATTTACCCTGGAGAGAGAACTGGATAATTAGTGGTTTGTTCCTCAGGCAGAATAAAATCTATTGTTACAGAGAATGTTTTACAAATTTAATGAAGGAATGTGAGCTGGAATCTCTTTTACTAAGGTGATTAAATCAAACCTCATGTATTTGATCAAATAATACTGTAAAGAAAGCACATTATTTTGATTCTGTGATATCTTCTTATAGTTGTCTATAGATTAATATAGTATTTTATAACCTCAGATTCATCTACCAATTAAGGTCTTACAAAAATTTGGGCATTTATAGTACACCTCAAGAGAAGGCATATTGGTCATTTTCAGAACTAATCAGGAAAACAAGTTTCTTAGGTCGTGGGTGAATATTTTTCTTAAGTGGACAGTCCATTTAGCAAGTGTGAACAATGCTGTGAAACCAAAAAGGTATATTTAATATCCTTTTTATTTTAAAACATTTTCCTGATGCCTTTTGTCTCTAAGGAAAATGAAACACATTTAAGGAGCAAATGGCATAGTGGTACTGAGTCCATAAGTCAGAGCTGTCAAACAGAAATGATTTAAACTGCCAGGTGGGCTCCAGACAAGACTGTGAGAGGTGGGGAAACAGCCACATCCTGTGTTTGGTCAATGAAGGTTTCCAGTCTCAGCACCGTGGGTGAATGGACACAATCTTCATGGCTCTTGCTGACCAGAGTGTGATAACCTTGGGAGTTCCTGCTCCAGGCTCTTGTTGAAAGAGCCGGGAAATCTTTAAGGGTTTGTTTGGACATGAATTACTTAATTTTAAGATCCCTAAAGAATATAAATCCTGAGGTTTCTGATAGTATTTAAAAGCTACTGTTACCGCTTCAAGGTCTACATTGCATCAATAAACTATCCACAGAACATTTCTATTCTAGTTTTGTTCTCCTTTTTTAACAGACTTCTTTCTTGTTTGGCTGGAATTTCACCATTTCTTTTCTCCAAATTAATTTTCAGATCCATTTTTCAAATCTAGATCATTTTTATCCTTTTAAGGATTTCTAAAAAAATGAGAAAAAATAAATAACTTGTGGTATTTGATGGATGGGCACAAATTCAAGCTACTCCTCCAAAAAAAAAGTTTTGAATATAATGCATCTACCCTTGAATTTTTCACTGTTTTATGCAGTTATTATGCAATTAAAATACAATAGAAATAACCTCTAAAATCCTGAGGCTAAAATCTCATATAACACATAGCTGAACGTTTTTCCCCGCCTCCCTATCCTGAACTTCTTGAACATTTCCTCTTGACATCTGGGTCTCCATAGAGAGTCCGTAAGACCTTTGTACAGAGGCCCGGGGAAAAAGAAAAGGTTCCACATAAACTCAGATTTTTCAGTCCTCCCAACAAAGAACCATCTATGTGAAGTTACTATAGATACTTAGTCTAAGATGAATGCTAAATCTCCCAGTCTGAAGGAAAGAAGAGAAATAATGTAAATACACTGATCCTCTGAAAGTTTACAGATTTAGTTGGAGATTATGATTAAAACAAGAGTTAGGAAAATAGTCTAAATTACAGCTATGAAAAAATGGGTAATTCATCAAGAGAAATAAAAGGATTCTCCCTGGGGGTGTGGTAGCCTGGAGAACACCTGAGGTCATGGTAGAGCCCCAGGCCTCAGCAAAAGGTGGAATTACAACCCCCAGAAGTCCGAGCAGAAGCAGAAATAAACTGACATTTTGAACTCTCACCAGCGCCTGTCACCACTCCCGGTATTCTCCCTGGGAGGTACAGCTGGCCAGGCTGGGCTGGCGGGCACCTGGTGTCCTGGTAGAGCCCCAGGCAAGTCAATGGCCTTCCTATGTGCAAACAGTGAAAGAGAAGAAAGGGACATTAAAGAAACTATATCATTCACAATTGTGCTGCAGAAAATGAAATAACTAGGAATCAGTTTGACAAAGAATGTAAAGGATCTCTACAAATAAAAATACAAAACATTACTTCAGGAAATAAAAGAGGACCTGAGGAAATGGAGACACATTCCCTGCTCATGGATTAAAAAGGATTAACATTATCAAAATGGTAATACTCCCTAGAGCTTTATACAGATTCAATGCAGTCCCTATAAAGATACCCATGATGTTCTTCAAAGAAATTGAACAAACACTCCTGAAATTTGTATGGAATAATAAACCCCCCACAAATAGCTAAAGCAATCCTTGGGAAAAAGAAGATGGGAGGTATCACTTTCCCCAACCTCAACTATAGAGCAGTTGTAATTAAGACAGTGTAGTATTAGTGTAGAGACAGATCCATAGACCTATGGAATAGAACTGAATATCCTGAAATACACTCTCAAATATACAACCACTTAATCTTTGATAAAGGAGCAAAAAATATTAAGTGGAGCAAAGAAAGCCTCTTCAACAAATCGTGCTGGGAAAACTGGGCAGCTATATGTAAAAAAATGAACTTAGACCTCCTTCTAACGCCATGCACAAAAAGTCAGATCAAAATAGATTATAGATCTCAACATCAGACATGAATTTATAAGGTACATCGAAGAAAACATAGGAGAAACGCTCTTCGACATCAAAACTAAAAGTATCTTTAAAGATGACACACCACTGACCAAGCAAATGGAAGCTAAGATAAACAAATGGGATTATATAAAATTGAAAAGCTTCTGCACCTCAAAAAACGGTGACCACAATACAAAGACAATCCACAGAGTGGGAAAGGATATTCACCTAATACTCATCTGACAAGGGGTTAATATCCAGGATATATCAGGCACTGGTAGAACCCCATCAAAAAAAATAGCGAACCCCATCAAAAACTGGGGAGAAGAAATGAACAGAAGCTTCCAAAAAAGAAGAAATTCGAATGGCCAAAAGGCATATGAAAGGGTGCTCTTCATCTTTAATCATCAGGGAGATGCAAATCAAAACAACAATGAGGTACCATCTCACACCACAGAGACTGGCACACATCCAAAACAGCAAGAACAACCAGTGCTGACATGGATGTGGGGATAAAGGGATTCTCATCCACTGTTGGTGGGAGTGCCGACTGGTCCAGCCCTTTTGGAAAACAATATGGGCATTCCTCTGAAAACTAGATATTGAGCTCCCATTTGATCCAGCAATAGCACTCCTGGGAATATACCCTGAGACCGAAAAACACATAGCAGAAACACTATCTGTACTTCTTTATTTATCTCTGCGCTATTCACTATAGCTAGAATCTGGAAACAACCTAAATGCCCGAGAACAAATGACTGGCTAAAGAAACTGTGGTTCATCTACACTATGGAATACTATGCGGCTGTCAGAAAGGATGAAATTATGAAATTTACCTGCAAATGGATGGACATGGAGACTATCACGCTGAGTGAAATTAGTCAGAAGGAAAAGGACAGATATAGAATGACTGCATTCATTAATAGGATATAAATAGATGCCAGTGTTTTACTAAGTGTGGGAAATGGTAATGGCAGATTAAAACTCACCATTGAATATACACAAAGAGACGTAAGCGATAAACTCTAAATATCTGCAGGGCTAGCCACAATGTGTAAGACAAGAGGGAGAGAGGTGCAGAGAAAGAGAAAGAGAGGAAATGGGGCTACCAGCTATTGTGGCAGCCTGGGGTTGGGCGGGTGGGGCTACATTGGTAGTGCAACTGGAGCACTGGTGGAGGGATGGGTGCTGGAATACTGTATTACCAAGAACCAATTATGAACGCCTTTGTAATTATATGTATCACAATGGTATAATAAAAACTTAAAAAAAAGTAATGGGGAAAGAGGAAAGAAAGGGGAAAAAATAGAAAGAGAAGACACTCTCAGTAGAAATTGGTGAAAGACACAAAAATGGGTTAAAAAGACTACTGATTTCTGAAGTCAAGAGGTAGAAAATTAAAGGTGTCCTCCAAGGGGAAAAGTCCTAAGAATTGCAATGAAATTCTTCGTCAAATCTTGATTGACCTATAGTCTCCTAATCCATTAATCACAGAATATACAATAGAAGGCATACAAATAACTAAGTTGCCTTAAAAGAGCTCTCTTAATAAGTAATTGCAATGACTATTACTTGTATTTTAAGGATTCCTCAAACTATATTGAAGGCAGTCCTTTTCCACCAATGTAGCTTTTTTCAGCGTAAATAAAATGGAATTCTTGTTTATAAAGGAGAAGAAAATTCTGGTTAAGTTTCTGGAGGTGGGCATGTAACCAAAATCATTTATCAAAAAGTCAAACACTTTCTAAGGATAGGAATGCTGGAAATGGATTTATGAGTTCTGGCTGTGACCCCATTCTCATCCCTTACCTTTATTTGAAAAAAGGCCCAGATATTTTCTTCACCAAGTTATTTAAAATACTTTGTGAAAGGGGAAATAAAATATTTGACAAGAAATGTCTGGCTATCACCTATGCAGAGAGATGATGAAAGATGATAAGAGCGATATAGACCACCAATCTTCACTGTGAATACAAGAATAAGGACTTCTGGACAAACCAAACTAGTTATGAACCTTTTAGATGTAATAACTTGACCAATTAATAAATAAGTAGAAACATAGATGGTGGAATATCCTGACTCTAGTCATCATAATGTAAAATTTCTACTGTCAGTTCTCAGACATTTCTCCAAATGTGTAGTTTCTGTCATTTTAATTATTTGACCCTTAGTCATAATACTTCTTGAATTTTTGTACTACTAATTCCTATTAATGTGTATCTGAATATAAATTATTATCTGCCCCAAATAATCTATATATAATTTAAAGGTGGATCCATGTTTTATGCTTCTCATTTCCTGAAGAGCCTACCTCAACAACGAACATATGTTATCCATCTGTAATTACTTTATAAAAATGACTAGACACAATGTCTAGACAGGAAATAATTATTAAATTTTACAAACATTGCCTTCAGTCGGAAATCCTTTCCCTATCCCCTGGACAGTCTTTTCAGAAGATAATGGTAACTGCTGTTCTATTCACTTCTGAGCACAGAAAATATTTTCTAGATGCAATTCTGTTTCTTAGTGCAAAAATAGTCGTCTGTATTTTAATTTCTCCCTATATCCTGCAACAATACGTGCTAATCAAAAAGGAGAGCTTACAAAATCCTCGACTACTCATGCCTACATCCAACAAGAGAAAATAATACAAACTTCAATTTATATAGTATGTGGTAATAAATATCCGATTCACTTGAGTCATTTAAAAACCCATATAAGATTTAGGACTAAATTGGAGATTGAAAAAAATTTACAAGTTCACAAAGCTGCTTAAGCATGACAAAATGAGGAAATTTCAATAATAGAGAATATTTTGCCTTAAATGGGTAACAAGAAGGTTCGTGAACAGGTGTAACTGATGGAAAAAGTACTGGATACTGTAAAGCCATACAGTATGTGTATGCAAGGCTAAACAGAGAGAAATCTCAATATCAGCACATCAGTTCTGCCTAAATTTTTGGATGACATCTGAGCTTTGTATATATTAGAAAAAACTACAGTTATTTCACAGTGAAAATTAGCAGGAAAAAGGAATTTTGTTATCTGAGATTTCAATAGCTGTAAAATGAAATAAGACTATATATTTCAATTGAGTCAAGTTAGAAAGACTTGGGTAGAGGCTTTGATTTTTATGAATCTGAATTAAATATCATATATATAGACAAAGAATTATTTTAGTTAGGTTTTAGGGCAAAAATTGCATCATACGAAAGATTAAACGAGAGGTTCCATAAGGGGAAGATCTCCACAAGTTAAATTTTTTACTGTAATTTAGTATACTGGTAATTTAGTACACCAAATTTAATTTATTAAATGAATTAAATTAAATATTTTAACAAATTGTTTAATGAAATAATTAATACATGACGGGTCGCTTGCCAGGCTCTGCCGTGACTCTGGATTCATCCCAGGATCCTAGTCTTTTATTGTTAGATTCCTGCCCCTCGAGGTGTTGCAGGTGTGGCTGCAGTGCCTGGCTGCATCAGCAGGTGGCAGACAGGAGAAGGATTTTCTACACCCAGGGCTCTTCCCGTGGGCTCTGGATGGTTGATGGTCTGACAGAGAAAAAGACTGGATCCCCAGGATAAACCCAGAGCCACAGCAGAGCCTGGCAAGCTACCTGTGGTGTACTCAATATGCCAAAAACAGTAACAATAAGGGACCTCATTCCCAACAAGTGGAGACGTTACTGGCGCTGGCTCAAGCAAATCGATGAACAACAGAAGACAAGTGACAATTGATTAATAATTTAATTTAACAAATTAAAAATATATTAAATTAAAATTAGTATACTCCAGAGTTAAAATAGAATCATTTAGAGTCCTTTCAAACACCAAATATCCTTGGAGGTCAAAATAAAATTAAAATGAGATCTAAATAGGTGTAAAAACAATATATGAATAATAGGTGAGAGAAAAAATCTGTCAATAGAAACAGACCCACTGATAACATAAAAATCATAGTGACTATAAAATTTGAATACATTTATTATTGTTATAGGAATAGAAATATAATTTTTTAGGAGTTTTTCTATTTTTTTTATTATAAGACCGTGAGACATACAATTACAAAGGTGTTCATAATTGGGTCTTGGTAGTCAGTATACCAGCACCCCTCCCTCCACCAGTGCGCCATTGCCACCAAAATGTACCCCCACCCCCTCCTGCCCACCCCCCAGGCTGCCTCAATAGCAGGTACCCCAGTATCCTCTCTTTCTCTCTCTGTCTCTCTCTCTGTCTCTGCATCTCTCTCCCTCTTGTTTTACACATTGTGGGTAGACCTGCAGATATTTAGAGTTTATCACTTAAGTCTCTTTGTGTATATTCAATGGTGAGTTTTAATCTGCCATTACCATTTCACACATTTAGTTAAACACTGGTATCTATTTATATCCTATTAATGAATGCAGTCATTCTATATCTGTCCTTTCCTTCTGAATAACTTCACTCAGCATGATAGTCTCCATGTCCATCCATTTTCAGGTAAATTTCATAATTTCATCTTTTCTGACAGCCGCATAGTATTCCATAGTGTAGATGAACCACAGTTTCTTTAGTCAGTCCTCTGTTCTCGGGCATTTAGGTTGTTTCCAGATTCTAGCTATTGTGAATAATGCAAAGATAAATAAAGTAGAGATAGTATTTCTGCTATGTGTTTTTCAGTATCTCGGGTATATTCCCAGGAGTGCTATTGCTGGATCAAATGGGAGCTCAATATCTAGTTTTCGGAGGAATGCCCATACTGTTTTCCAAAAGGGCTGGACCAGTCGGCACTCCCACCAACAGTGGATGAGAATCCCTTTTCCCCCACATCCACGCCAAACCATTTTTTCTTGCTGTTTTGGATGTGTGCCAGTCTCTGTGGGGTGAGATGGTACCTCATTGTTGTTTTGATTTGCATCACCCTGATGATTAAAGATGAAGAGCACTTTTTCATATGCCTTTTGGCCATTCAAATTTCTTCTTTTTGGAAGTTTCTGTTCATTTCTTCTCCCCATTTTTTGATGGGGTTGACTGTGTTTTTCTTGTGAAGGGCTACCAGTGCCTGATATATCCTGGATATTAACCCCTTGTCAGAGGGGTATTGGGTGAATATCCTTTCCCACTCGGTGGATTGTCTTTGTATCTTGGTCACCATTTTTTTGAGGTGCAGAAGCTTTTCAATTTTATATAATCCCATTTGTTTATCTTAGCTTCCATTTGCTTAGTCAGTGGTGTGTCATCTTTAAAGATACTTTTAGTTTTGATGTCGTAAGAGCGTTTCTCCTATGTTTTCTTCAATGTACCTTATAGATTCATGTCTGATGTTGAGATCTATAATCCATTTTGATCTGACTTTTGTGCATGGCGTTAGAAGGAGGTCTAAGTTCATTTTTTACACGTAGCTGCCCAGTTTTACCAGCACCATTTGTTGAAGAAGCTTTCTTTGCTCCACTTAATATTTTTTGCTCCTTTATCGAAGATTAAGTGGTTGTATATTTGAGAGTGTGTTTCAGGATATTCAGTTCTATTCCATAGGTCTAAAGGTCTGTCTCTATACCAATACCACACTGTCTTAATTGCAACTGCTCTGTAGTAGAGCTTGAGGTTAGGGAAAGTGATACCTCCCATCATCTTTTTCCCAAGGATTGCTTTAGCTATTCGTGGGGGGTTTATTATTCCATACAAATTTCAGGAGTGTTTGTTCAATTTCTTTGAAGAACATCATGGGTATCTTTATAGGGACTGCATTGAATTTGTATAAAGCTCTAGGGAGTATTACCATTTTGATAATGTTAATCCTTCCAATCCATGAGCAGGGAATGTGTCTCCATTTCCTCAGGTCCTCGTTTATTTTATGAAGTAATGTTTTGTAATTTTGTTGTAGAGATCCTTTTTACATTCTTTGTCAAACACATTCCTAGGTATATGATTTTCTGCAACACAATTGTGAATGGGATAGTTTCTTTAATGTCCCTTTCTTCTATTTTGCTGTTTGCATATAGGAAGGCCATTGACTTTTGGGTATAGTTTTTATACCCTGCCACTCTACTTTAGGAATGTATTATTTCTAGGAGCCTCTTGGTAGAGAGTTTCGGGTTTTCCAGGTATAATATCATGTCATCTGCAAATAGTGATAACTTGGCTTCTTCCCTTCCTATCTGGATGCCCTTAATGTCTTTTTTCTTCTCTGATTGCTATGGCAAGTACTTCCAGTACTATATTGAATAGAAGTGGTGAGTTGGGCAGCCTTGTCTTGTCCCTGATCATAAGGGTAAGGCTTTCAGTTTTTCCCCATTGAAAATGATGCGGGCTGTGGGCTTGTAGTAGATGGCCTGGATTATCTTGAGGAAGGTTCATTTGATCCCCATTTTATGGAGAGCTATTATCATGAACGGGTGTTGAATCTTGTCAAATGCCTTCTCTGCATCTATTGATATGATCATATGGTTTTTATTTTTCTTTTTGTTTATGTGATGTATTATGTTGCTTGACTTGCGGTTGAACTATACTTGCATTCCGGGATGAATCCCACTTGGTCATGATGTATAATCTTTTGATGACTCTTTGGATTCTATTTGCTAGTATTTTGTTGAAGATCTTAGCATCTGTATTCATCAGGGAGATTGGTCTGTAGTTTTCCTTTTTTGTGACATCTCTGTCTGCTTTGGGTATCTGGGTGATATGTGCCTCACAAAACTATTTGGGAGTGTTTCTGTTTCTACAACTTGCTGGCAGAGCTTGAAAAGAATTGGGAGTAGGTCCTCTAAAGGTCTTGTAGAATTCACTGGTGAATCCATCTGGACCTGGGCTTTTGTGTTTGGGGAGACTTTTGATTACCGATTCTATATCCTCAATGGAGATAGGTTTGTTGAGGTATTCCAAATCTACTTGTTGCAGACTTGGGAAGCTATAGGAATTCAGGAATTTGTCCATTTCTTCTAGGTTCCCTTGTTTCATGGCATACAGGCTCTCAGTAATCTCTGATGATCTTTTGGATTTCTGTGGTTTCTGTTGTGATGTCCCCCTTTTCATTTCTGATTCTATTTATTTGGGTTCTCTCTTTTCCTTTTCTTACAAGTCTTGCAAGTGTTTTGTCAATCTTATTTATTTTTTCAAAGAACCAGCTCTTGATTTAGTTGATCTTCTGGATTGTTTTTTGACTTTCCATCTATTGATTTCTGCTCTAAGTTTTATTATTTCTTTCTTTCTGCTTGGGTTGGGCTCCTTTTGTTGATCACTCTCTAAGATCTTAAGTTGTGAAGTGAGACTGTTTATGATGGCCTTTTCTTCTTTTCTGATGAATGCTTGAAGAGCTATGAACTTGCCTCTTAACACTGCTTTTGCTGTATCCCACAAGTTCTGGTAATTCGTGTCTTCAGTCTCATTTGTTTCCAGGAATCTTTGGATTTCCTCTTTGATTTCTTTTATGACTTGCTGGTTATTCAGTAGTGATATGTTTAGTTTCCAGGTACTTGGTATTGGTCTCTGTTTTTGTGTACAATTAACTTCTATTTTCAGTGCATCATGGTCTGAAAATATAGTTGGCACAATTTCTATCTTCTTGATTTTATGGGGGTATGATATATGGCTCAGCATGTGATTTATTTTGGAGTATGTTCCATGTGCACTGGAGAAGAAAGTGTATTCAGCTTTTGGGGGATGAAATGCCCTGTATATGTCTACCAGCGTCTTTCTTCCATATCTTCTTTTAGGGCCAGTATTTCCTTGGTAAGTTTCAATCTTGTTGATCTATCCAGGTTTGATAGAGCAGTGTTGAAGTCTCCAACTACAATTGTGTTGCTGTCAATGTCTTCTTTGAAGTCTATTAGTAGTTGTTTTAGGTATTTTGCTGGCCCCTCGTTGGGTGCATATATGTTTAATAGCGTGATTTCTTCCTGATATATGCATCCCTTGACTATTAAAAAGTGACCTTCATTGTCCCTTCTGACCTTCTTCAGCCTGAAGTCTATGTTGTCGGATACCAGTATGGCCACCCCAGCCTTTTTGGATGGTTTGTTTGAGTGAAGGATTGTTTTCCCAGCCTTTTATTTTGAGCCTGTCTTTGCTCCGATTGTTCAGGTGTGTTTCTTCAAGGAAGCAAGCAGAATTTTGGATTAAATTTTTGGATCCATTTTGCCACTCTGTGTCTCTTAACTGGGGCATTTAGACCATTGACATTGAGAGAGATTATTGTCATGGGATTTTGTGCCATCTTTCTGTATAGCTTGGTTTTTCTTTTGGGTTATGTCTCGTCTTATAGTAGATTTTCAGTCCTTCTTTTTAAGGTTGGTTTTGATTTTACAAAGTTCCTAAGCTGTTGTTTATCCAAAAAGTTGTATATCTGTCCTTCAAATCTGAGTGAGAGTTTTACTGGATAAATAATTCTTGCTGAGGCATTCATTTCATTAAGTTTTTTTACTATATCCCACCACTGCCTTCAGGCTTGGAGGTTGTCTTCTGAGGAGTCTGCTGAAAGTCGAATGGATGCTCCTTTGTATACAATTTCCTTCTTTGATCTAGCTTCCTGAAGAATTGTGTCTCTGTCTATGGCATCCATTACTTTGAATAGGATGTGTCTTGGGGTCTTTCTATTGGGGTCTCTTCTTGCTGGTACGCGGCCGGGCTTCTTGGATCTGGATGCCTTTATCCTTTAACTCAGGGAACTTTTCAGCCAGGATGTGTTTAACTGTTTTAATTTCCTTGGGGTTACTTTCCTGTCCCTCTGGGATGCTGATGATTCTTATGTTGTTCCTCCTGGCTTCATTCCATTTTTCTCTGTTCCGTTGCTGATCCATTTTCCATCTTTTTCTACTTATGTATTTCTCTGACTGCTTTCTGCAGCTCATCTTCCGTCTCACTGATTCTCTCTTCTGCTGCTGTCATTCTACTGTTGTGTGCCCCTATTTTTTTTTTCATTTCATCTACTGAGTTGTTAAGTGATGATATTTCTATTTGCATGGTTCTCATGTCTGCTCTCATTTCCTCCCCTAATTTATTGACTATCCTTTTAACTGCTTCGTTTATGTTCTCCTGTATGTTATTGGACATCTGCTCCATTTTTTCATTGAGCTCCTTAAACATCCTACCAATTTCTTCCCTAATTTCATTGTCAGAGAGATCTTGCACATCTGTATTCTTTTTGAGTCTTCAGGGTCGATTCCTTCATCTGTTCTTCGAGCTGGGGATCTGCGTTGTTTCCCCAGGGTGTTGCGGTGTTCAGGGATAGATTCCTCTAGTGTACTGTTTCTTTTTTCTTGAGGGTATTACCTTCCCTTGGTGTTGAATTTCCTAGTTTTTGTATTAATAGCGGCCACCCGGCCAGCTGCACACCCCAGGGAGAATATCTGAGGCGGAGGCAGGCCGTTGTGAGAGTTCAAAATGTCAGTTTACTTCCGCTTCTGCTCGGACTGTTGGGGGTTGTAGTTCCACCTTCTGCCAAGACCTGGGGCTCTACCTTGGCCCCGAGCTGGCCAGCCGCACCCACCAGGGAGAATAACTGAGGCGAGACAGGCCAGAAATATAATTTTTGGAAATGACATTTGTACCAAATATTTGTACAGATTCAATGAAATTCCTATTAAACTCTCATGTATGTTCTTCAGGGACTTGAAACAAAGCTAAATTAAATTTGAAGAGACCCATAAACCATTCAAAACACACCCCAAATAGCCAAAATAATCTAACTGAAATTAAAAAGGATGCTTAGATATTGCATATTCTAACTTTGAATTATACTCAAAAGCTATGATAATCAAAACTTCACTGTTCTGAGATAAATTCAAAAGGCTCAGAGCAACAGAACAGGAAAGTTGGTCCACAGATTACTGAGTTGGGGATAGGTGAAGAGCTGAATTGGCAGGACTGTTGATATATTTGCAGAGGAAAGCAGACACTCGGGTGATGATTGTGGTTTTGGAACAATGTATGCAATAAATTATCATTGACAGTATTGTAAATCAAAGCATATCCATTAAAAACACATAAGAAAAACTCTTTCATATACTAGACAATAGGCAGAACTAAGTCGTACTCCCTGAGAGCAAGAAAACAGGCAAATTCTATAGATGCTCTGCTTTACTAATTATGGCTTTACAATTATGGCATATTCTAGATTACAAGCCAGTGATAGGAACACCAATAAACACTAGCATTCTTACTAATTTGAAAAGACAGAAATTAGATTATGAGAAGAAACCAAATAAGAATTCTATGGGGTGGGATATTTAAAAGAAATATTTTAAAAAAAAGCATGAGGGTTGAGAGATGGTACAGAAGATATGGCACTTCCCTTGCAGGCAGTCAACCAAAATTTGATCCCCAGCAACATATGGTCCCCTGAGCACAGCCAGGAAAGAATCTAAACAGAGTTGGGATTAGGCCCTGAGTACTGCTGGGTGTTGCCCCAAATACCCCATCCTTTTTAGAGAAGACATTTAAAACTGTACTTTTAAAATAAACCAAACAACTTTTTTTTTATAATTAAAAATACATTGAAAGCTGTATTTTGAAAAAATTAAATTAAAAAATCTCTTTTTATATAACTATATCTCAAGAATTCTGAAAGATACTTGATATTCAGTTTAAAACAATTGAATTTGACAAAATAAATCATAAAGTCTTACTACTACAAAGTGGGAAACAGGGAAGAACTCACATTGAATAGCAGTCATTATTATAAAAAGAAATAATATTCTCTAAACTAAATTTGAGATTCAATTCAAGTACAGTAAAAATGTTACAAGAGTTTTTAACTTGTTGATTTTAAAATCTAACTAATTTTGAAATATATATTAAGCAAATTCTACTTTAAAGTTTATTTAATATATTTCATTGCAACTTAGGCTGATTTTAGGATTTATACAGGAAATCAAGTAGCCAAGAATAGTTAAGGCACATTTTGAAGAAAAAGATAAAATATTCATAATATCTACCATTTATATCTGTTATGAAACTATTATATTCAAAAAAGAGTAAGGTAAATTGGAAAACAGATGAGCACAATAGACAGGAGCCCTTTAACACATATTGTTAAATGATTTTTTGTTATTTTTTATTTGCATTTTGGGTCACACCTGGCAGTGCTCAGGGGTTACTCCTGGCTCTGCACTCAGGAATTATTCTTGGCGGTGCTCAGGGGACCATATGGGATCACTTGATCACTTGATCACTTGAATCCCGTTATTCAGCGATTTGATCAAGTGGGCACCAGTAACATTTCCATTGGACTTTCCATATCATGTACCGATGTAGCCCTATGAGGTCTGGTTGATTCAGGAATATGAAGAGCCTCAAATCTATCCTTCAGGGCCTTGACAAGGAAGTCTGACCATCTTGTAGGTGGGTGGCCATGTGATCTTTTGACATCCTGTGGGATCCAGTCGGTAACGGCTCTAGTCCAGCGGTTGTCTCCAAATCGCATTACATGTCCAGCCCATCTGAATTTCGATGCCTTGACAAATGAGACAGCATCCCTGATTCTGGAATAGCGACAGAGGTCAGAACTCCGATTCCTTCTCTCACTTGAGTGAGGCATGATATTACAAGCATAGCTCTTTTGATTCCTCTCTGGGAGACCCGAATAACATTCTCATCCTGCTTTTGTAGGGCCCAGGTCTCTGAAGCGTATGTTAATGCAGGGAGAATGGTGGAATCAAAGAGATGTGCCCAGAGCCGGAGGTTCTTTGTCCTTTTTAGCGATTTCTTCGATGCCTTTGAAGGCATTCCATGCCACTCTCTTCCTCCCGTGCAGCTCAGGTTTTAGGTCGTTCATCATGTTGATTTCTCGATATAGGTACACATAACTGCTGCATTCAGAGATGTCTGTTCCACTGAGAGTGAATTGGGCCTCTGGAACTAGTTCATTTTTCATAAACATGGTTTTCTTTAGATTCAGCTGTAGACCTATCTTTCCACATTCTCGGTTGAAGTCAGCCAGCATTTGTACCACTTGGCTAATGTTTGGTGTTATTAGAACGATGTCATCAGCGAAGTGGAGGTGGTGTAGTTGCAGACCATCTATCTTCACTCCCATTCCTTCCCATTCTAATTGTCGCATGATGTTCTTGAGGGTGGCGCTGAAGAGTTTTGGTGAAATGGTATCACCCTGTCAAACCCCTCTTTTGACATTAATGATCACTTCTTTTTAGAATGGTGAGATCCTGGTGGTGAATCCGTAATACAGCTCACGAAGGATCTTGATGTATTGGGTTTGAACACCCTGTTTGGCTAGGGCTTTGATGACTGCTTCAGTCTTCACAGAATCAAAGACTTTCTGTAAATCAATAAACGTGAGACAGAGCGGCATCCTGTACTCCTACAAACCTCAATGAGCTTGGTTACTGTGTGAATATGGTCGATTGTGCTGAATCCTTTACGGAAGCCTGCTTGCTTGCATGGTTCTCCTTCATCTAGTGTTCTGCTAATCCTGTTCAGGATGACTCGTGTAAAACAGCTTGTAGATGACAGACAACAGGCAGATGGGGCGATAGTTGCCAATGTCGTGAATGTCTCCCTTCTTGAACAGTAGAACTGTCCTGCTTTGGCACCATTGCAGCAACATGGGAAGATACCATCATTGATGACATCGATGAAGAATACAACCGACTGATTCAGCACCTCCATGATTGTGCGGAGAATGCTGAGAGAGAAAGACACAAATGCACGCTTGTCTTCAGAAACTCTTGAGCTCATTCACCTACGTTGGCAAGGCGCGAGCCTCAGGAGACCAAATGCTAACATCCAAGCTTGCTAAACGGTGCAGAGAAGCGATAAAAGAAGACCTCAAAGACAGAAGAGGCAGCTGAAGTTGGGAAAAGCATTCGCACTGCCCGCCTGTCCTTCGCCAACTATAAGACCAAGATGACTGCTCTCCGATGTCCTGATGGATCTATCACATCTTCCAGAAAGGCAATGGAGAAGATTATCCAGGACTTCTATTCAAATCTCTTTGATAGCCACATCCACCATATGGGATGCCAGTTCAAATTAGATTGAACCCTGGTTGACTGCATGAAAGGCAAACACCCTACCCGTTGGACTATCACTCTGGCCCCAATTTTTGTTAACGATGACACTTCTGAGTATGGACAAGATCTGTTTAATAAACGATTCTGGGGTTATTGCAAACTCAATACAAAATTAATCTTGAATTATATTTATAGTACACAAAAATGTAATTCTAAATGAATCACTGATATAAATCTGAAAAGTAAAATAATTCATGAGAAAAGAAGTTTTTATGATCATATAGTAAGTAAACATAAAATATAATCTAATCAAAAAGGAAAAAAGAGATTGGGCTATATAAAGTTTAGGAACATTCTGATTTCAGAAACCGCTAGGCCCAGAACGATAATACAGAGGTTAAGGAGCTTTGCCTTGCATGTGGTTAACCACAATTTGATCCCTGGCACCATATGGTGTCTGATGACATCAAGAGTGACCTCTGAGCACAGAGTAGGGAGTAGTACCTGAGTACCACTGAATCTGACCCACCTACCCCAACGAAGAAAAAAAAGCTCTATTTAAAATGAATATATAAGGTGTAGCATATAAGTTTGTAATAGATATACTCAAAATTCTAATACTATATATCACTGAAGGACAGAAAAATGTGATGTTAAAAAAGAAAATACACATCTGTATTCATTACAGTGCTATTTACAATATCTAAGATGAGAAAATAACCCAAGGACCCAGTGACAGATGAAAAGATACAGTTCAGCAAAAAACAGGTACAGCTAACAGTGGAATACTCCACAAATGTAAGAAAAAAATGATCCCTTGCTGTTCTGACAACAAAGAGGGCTTGGAAAGGGCCATGCTAAATTAAGTAACTGAGGAAAAAAATTACTAATCTCATTCATATATGGGATCTATATAGACAATGAAATCAACAAAAGTAAATGAAAACCAAATCCCTGAATACTCCAAAATCTCAGGAGCGCTGAGAGGGTGAAGGAGTGGAGCAGACACAAAGGACTGTGAGCAGTAGGTATGGTATAAGAACTTTTTTGTGTGAAGTAAAATATTTTTATTTGGAGAAATACAAGGAGGAAGAGGAGAAGGATAGAGGTATTCTAGAGGGAACATGAGCTTCTCCAGAGGGAAAGAAAGCAAAGAATACACATAACTTGACCACTTGATGACTTGACATCCCATTATTCATTGATTTGCTGGAGCAGACACCAGAAACATTTCCATTTGCTTCTGATCTCAGAAACTGCTAGGCCCAGAAAGATAGTACAGAGGTTAAGGAGCTTTGCCTTGCATGTGGTTAACCAATATTTGATCCCTGGCACCATATGGTGTCTGATGATAGATACCTATCACGTGCCAGTGGATGGCCACGTGATCTTTTGACGCCCTATGGGATCCATTTGGTAATGGCTCTAGTCCAGCGGTCATCTCCAAATCGCATTACATGTCCAGCCCATTTGATTTTCTATGCCTTGTCAAACGAGACAGCGTGCCTGACTCTGGATCATCAATGGAGGTCAGAACTCCGTATTCCTTCTCTCGCTTGAGTGAGGCATGGCATTCCAAGCATAGCTCTTATGATTCCTCTTGGGAGACCCAAATAGCATTCTCATCCTGCTTTCATAGGGCCCAAGTCTCTGAGGCATATGTTAATGCAGGGAGAACAGTGGAGTCTAAGAGATGTGCAGGGAGCCAGAGGTTCTTTTCCTTTTAGCTATTTCTTCTATGCTCTTGAAGGCATTCCATGCTGCTCTTTTCCTCCGGCGCAGCTCAGGTTTTAGGTCATTTATCATGTTGAATGAGTGAAGCCAATCTCCAGCCCAGCTTGTCAGAAACCCAGCCTACAGAGGCCCACCCATCATAGACCTACCCTTCAGAGGAAAGTATTCAAGTCCAGGAATGCTTTAACCACAGGAACAGATCACTGTATCACTATATCACTGTCTTCCCATTGTTCATCGATTTGCTCGAATGGGCACTAGTAACTTCTCCATTAGTCCTGTCACAAGCAAGTGCAACCCAAGGGCATCTACTTGTTACAGGGACAGGAGGAGCCCGAAACCATTCTTCAGGTTATGGAATTGAGGTCCATAATAGTTACTAGTCTTTGGCAAAAGTAAATAAAACACGGTAGCTTGCCAGGCTTTACCATGTAGGTGGTATAGTCTCAGTAGAAGGCTCTCATCTCAAGCATTTACTGATGAAACTTAAAGGGGAAAAAATCAGGTTTTCTTGGATGGAGCTCTGAGGAACTATGGAGTCTGGATGTTGAGAATGACTAACTGCATGATATGTGGTTTGCTCTGGCTTCTTGCCAGGCTTACTGGTATCAGTTAAAACATGTCTATAACTGTTTACTATGTATAAATGTGAAAGAAATTGGGAAGAACCTTATGCAAAATTCAGTATCCTATAAAAATATCGCTGTTGTGGCCACGCGGCAAGGGACATGTGGGTCTGGCGTGGTGGGTCTTTCTTCTCTTCTGGGGCAACTGGCATGGAGGCGAAGGAAAGGGCAGGGCCCAAAACTCCACTCCAAGTCCGGCCATCATGGTCTCTCCCCTGTTCATGAGAGCAAACCCTTGGAGCAATGTTGGACTCAGCCAGGGGATGGCCAAGCCCTTACCGGAGGTCAGCTACATGGGTTGCTTCCCACATGGGGTCGGCCGAGGAGTGCAGCTGTGGGTCTGAAGTGGATGGGTGTGGATCTCTTCCGGGTTTGCAAATTAGCTGAGTCTGGCGTGGGTGTGTCTCTCTCTCCGTGGGCAACTGGCATGGAGGCAGAGGAAAGGGCAGGGCCCAAAACTCCACTCCAAGTCCGGCCAGCATGGTCTCTCCCCGAGAGAGTGGGGGACAGGCACAGATACACCAGGCAAACAGCTATCAGCTCTCCCTGTTGCATTCCCTGCACTCTACTGACCACGAAGGGTCAGGGGCAGAAAGCGACTTCTGGCCCAAGTCTGCCATCCAATACAGCCTCAGAAGAACCCAGAGGAACCCCCACACCATGTTGGCAGCGATTTTCATCATCCACACTCCACAACTTGTCAGAAATCCACCCAAAAGACTAAGCCAATCTCCAGTAAAGAATACACAACACAGTTGAAATGCAGTACCTCTCAAAATGGAGAATAACATATATTTTAAAGAGCTGTGAGATTATATGCCTAATACATACATATTATTATAAACTAATATTTCTGTAATAAAACAAAAAGTTAATATATTAAATCTTAAGTATTTGCACAAAATTCATATCCAAAATGTATGTTTGCTTAGGGTATGGGGGAGGAGAAAACTCTACATGCAATAAAAGAACTTAGACAGTTTATTAAAATATTTTCGAAAAATATTGGGAAGTACTATTTAAAAATTAATATCCAACTTCCAATGACCAATTAAGAATAATCCACTTAATTAGCAATTATAGAAATGCACAATACAAGTAAAGAATGAGACTTGATGGTGGGAAATGGGCACTGGTGGAGGGATAGGTGCTGCAACATTGTATGACTGAAAAGCAGCCATAAATGACTTTGTAATTATCTAACACACAGTGATATAATAATAAAAGTTTAATGCTTATCATTGAGACCACCAGAATACTCAAAAGGAGAAGACACTAAGAACAATGTAGATACTGAGAGTTACTGAGAATAATACAAAATAGCAACATAGAATAACTGGAAACCCTCACAGCACTATTGCTAAGTCTGCAAATGTGAACAATTTTGGGAACCATTTCATACTTGTTTACCAAAGCTGAAAAACAGTGATTTTACTTAGACTCATACCTCCAGTAGAAATTACTCATATTTTACAGAAATATTACCAGAATTATTGTGTTATTACTGCCAAAATAGCCCAAAGTTAACCGGCACTGAAGGGATAAATACATTGTAAAGTGTTTACATAAACAATAATCATACCTACACTTAGAAAAGCAAAAGTGGGAATCAAAGTCTATACTATGTGATCACATTCATTATCACACTATAAATAATCTATAGTTCTTACAGGTCAATACAGAGATGGTGGTTACATTTGGTCTTGATTAAAAACTGAGAAAATGCCCTAGGGACTCTTAAGGTGCTATAAATTCTCAGGAAAGTATATATACCATCAGTGTACCTATCTATCCAGGTATGCTTGGCTAGAAAAATCAATCACTATGTGTATCTGGGTTTAATGAATTTCAATTAGAAGCATATAAAAATTAAAATTAGGGGCAAATCACAATCTTAAAAAATCAACACTCATTGTCTTTAGCTTTGGTGACTCAGCTCATATTCTGAAATTAAAAAAAACACTGCTACACAGTCTATAAATATAGTTTGAATTTGTAATACTGTATTCTTACATGAAGAAAGTAACAAAATCTGGCATGGCAACAAATTAGAATGCAAGCTATTTAAAATTAGAACAACTCATTACAATATTTTTCCATAAAAGTACTTTGAATGCTATGGCTTTGAGACTAATTTGAAGAGAAGGCCATTTACCATTCTATGGAAGAATGATGATTCTAAGTAAAATTAACTCCTCAATAAACAAAGTTATAGAGTTTAAGATTTCATAAGGGCCCAGGCAAGAAAAAAGGAACAGTAGGATGTTATAGGATATAAGTTGTGCTGTTTTGCTAAAACTGCTGCAGTATAGTATCACTGTCTTTCTGGTTAAAATAACAAAATGTAGTTTTTCACATTCTGGAATTGAGGAGGATAAATGGGTTTTTTAATTTGTTTCCTCTGATCCGTCCTCTTAAGTTACAGATGAACCTCTCCCAGTGTCTTCTTTTGGTCTTTCCTCTATGTGCATCTGTGTCCTCATTTCCCTCTCTCATGAAGATGCTGGTTTTATGAATTAATGAACACTCCAAGGATCTCATTTAATTTACTCCTTTAGATCCTATCTCACTGGATGGATCACATGCTTACATATAGGAGGCCCAGATCTGATCTCCTTTATCACAGGATCCCCTGAGCATCTCTGGAATGACCACCGAACAGAGCCACAAGTACCACACAAGCACTGCCAATTGTGGCCCTGAACCCCAAATAAATGAATAAACAGCCTAATGTCCCAAACAGTAATATTGTGAAATTCATAGAATCATGATTTAAATATGAGATCTGGAGATCTGGGTAGAGGTATACAATTCAGTCCATAGCATCAACTAATTTGAAGTCTGTGGCATAAATTTTGATGGTTTTGGCAAAATCTATTATAATAACACCCCTTACCTCCAAGCTCCTGTCACTGATTTTGATAAATATCCATTTTTCCTGTTTCCAAACTCTTCAAAGGCTTGAATGATTAAGGCTAGCCATCTTTGCATCACTTTGTTTTCCAGTTTTATGTCTTGACATGGGTAATTGCATTCAATGCATCACTGTCTTCCCATTGTTCATCGATTTGCTCGAATGGGCACTAGTAACATCTCCATAATCCTGTTACAAGCAAGTATAACCCAAGGGCATCTGCTTGCTCCAGGAACAGGAAGAGCCTGAAACCATTCTTCAGGTCATGGAACTGAGGTCCATAATTGTTACTAATTTTTTGGCATATCAAATAAATAAAGTACTGGTAGCTTGCCAGGCTCTGCCGTGTAGGTGGTATAGTCTCAGTAGAAGGCTCTCATCTCGAGCATTTACTGATGAAACTTAAAGGGAAAGATCAGGTTTCTCTTGGATGGAGCTCTGAGGAACTTTGTAGTCTGGATGTTGAGAATGACTGACTGTATGGATGTATGGTTTGCTCTGGCTTCTTGCTAGGTTTACTGGTATCAGTTAGAACCTGTCTAGAACTGTATAATGAATAATGTGATAGCCTTATCAAAAAATAGTATTATTTTTAATAATACTATTTTTGATAAGGGTATCACATTTATAATAATACCATTTTCTATAAAAATAATATTATTTTTATAGAAGCAGGTATTCAGGTGCAGGCCAGAGTCTCTGCCTGCCCACCATGTGCCAGGCTGATGGGGTGTCTTGGGGGTGGGGTAGGTTTTTGCTCCTTGACCTGTCTCCTACCAGGCTCCCAGAGGTCAGAAAACCTTGTGCAACACAACCAGTCATCCTCAGGGTCTGGACCCACAGCTGGACACAGCCTGATTCCCCTGGCATGTGGCGCCGCGCAATATCTCAAAAGCTGGTATACCACAAACATGTGGGAAGTCAGAGGCTGGGTAAGACAGAGAAGGGAACAGTGTGTTGATAATCATTGAAAATGATGATACTATAATACTATCTGAGAACTAAGCACTGAATATAGGCAAAAAAGATACATATGATAACCTCTAAATACAACCCACAATGTAAGAAAGGGAAGCAAGAGGGAGAGAGAGAGAATGAGAGAGACAGAGAGAGGAGAGAGAGAAAAAGAGAAAAAAAAGATAAAGAACCTGCCATGGAGGCAAATGGGGACATTGGTGGTGGGAAATGGGCACGGTGGAGGGATGGGTGCTGGAACACTGTACAACCAAGACTCAAGTATAAACATCTTATAGTTGTATATCTCACAGTGGTATAAAAATATTAAAAATATAGTATGAGATGTATACTTTGGAGCTCTCAGGAAACTGTTCCTGATTCTCAAGTGGAACACAATAGAAGAGCTCATTTGTGTCCTAGAGTTCTGCTACATGAATAATTTAAGCTTATAGCTCTTCAAGGAGCAACATACCTGGCAGTTCTGAAAGTAATGCTGAAATATATTTAGCATGGAATCCTAGAATGAATTCTAGAAATTAAAAAAATGTCTAATTTTCTACTTCAAAAAGAGGAAAGCACCATTTGGAGCCAACCCTTATATCTCTGACAACATTGAGTTAAATTAAAATTTGAAGTGCCCTGACCCAGACTTACTATTGACTAAATGGATATATTTTCTTCTCCATTAAGCTATTATAAGTTGAATAATCCATTTCTTGCAGGCAAAGAACTCTTAATTGATGAAGTGAAATATAATCTGTATCCTGGGAATATATTTGGGGATCCAAAAGCACACAACAGAAATGCCATCTGCACTTATATGTGTATTGCAGCACAATTCACAATAGCTAGAATCTGGAAGCAACCTGAGTACCTGAGAACACATGAATGGACAAAGAAACTATGGTACATCTACACAATAGAATACTACACAGTCATTAGGAAAAATAAAGTTATGAGATTTGCTTATAAATGAATGGATATGGAGACTGATATGCTGAGTGAAGTAAGTCAGAAATAGAGGAACATATAAATAATGACTTAATTTATTTGTGGGATATTGAAAAAAAGTAGTATGAGACTAATATCCAAGATCAATAAAAACAGGGGGCCAAGAAGATTGGTCAATGGTTGGAAGCTTGCCACAATAATGTGCACAGCAAAGGGTAGTTAGGGAGAGAGAAGGGGATCAGTATGAGAATAATAGTTGGAAATGATCACTTTGAACAGTAACTGAGTGCTGAAAATAAGTAAAGTGATATATTTGAGAGTCTTTAGTATCTACATTGCAAACCATAAAGCCCAAAAAGGAGAGGTGTGTGTAAGTGGTGGGTGAGGGAAACTGGGGATACTGGTGATAGAACATATACACTGATGAAGTACAGGTACTGGAACATTAAATGACCAAACCCAAATGTGAACAACTTTGTAACTGTGTATTTACTGTGATTCATTAAAAAATAAATTTAAAAATATAAATGAAATTTAAAGATGGTCATTAAGAAAACAATCTGTATTGTGTTTTACTCAGTATATGTTTATTCTTTGTTTCTCAAGAACTCTGTAAGAAATGGAATAAATGTACTCATTTTTACCACCTATTTTATATTAATGAGGAGTTCAATCATTATAGATGAGAAGAGGCATCACAACTCATGGTTTTGTAGCAATATAAATTTCTTATAATTTAAAAAATTAATAATAAGTACATTGAATTTACCTATAATTTTCATTTAATTCTTATCTTTATTGAAGTCAGCCTTCCAAGAACAATAGATATCAATTTAAGAATTGTCAGCCCCCATCACCCCTCCACCTCCATGTTGGCGGTGGCTATGGGCTTGCAGTCTTTACAGCCAGCAAAGCCGGACAAAGAGACAGACCAGACCCACAGCCACGCCAGAGGCTTAGAAAATAATGAAGGTTAGGACCATATTATTCCTAGGATCTTTCACATTTATACACTGTAATGATCATTGTAGTTACAACAAGCTGGGGAGGTTGATGGGGAATGAAGAATTATAATGTCACACTAGAACTCACTATTGAATATACACATAGAGACTTACATCATAAGCTGTTAATATCTGTAGGGCAAGCCACAAAGTGTAAGAGAAGAGAGAGAAATACAGAGACAGAAACAGAGATAGAAAAGAGAGAAAGAAAAGGAGCCTATTATAGGGGCAGGCTGGGGTTGGGGTGGGAGGGAGTGTTAGGACATTGGTGGTGGGATGGGGCACTGGTGGAGGGCTGGGTGCTGGAACACTGTATGTCAGAGACCCAATTATGAACATCTTGTAATTGTATATCTCATGGTGGTATAATAAAAAATAATAAATATTTTTAAAAAAAAAAAAAAAAGAATTGTCAGCCCTGTCAAGATGTTTTAGGAAAGTTTTGGAGCCCTTGTCTTCTCTAATGTTATGAAACCAGTAAATGCTTCTAGGTTTTCATTTTGCCTATTGAAGTCAACAAACCTCATTTAAACAGATATCTCTTCCAAGAGGCAAATCTTCAGTTTGAGTCTGATAAATTTGTAACCCTTCAGATTTAAAACTGCTCTCAAAGAACCCATCTGCCATGAATTCAATGAGGTCTTTAAGAATCTTTTTGTGCCATAATTGTAATCCATTATCTTGTGACAAGACATGCACTGAGAGCCCTTCATTTCTCTGTCAAGTCTTCAGGCATAAAATTTATGTGAAATCACCTCACATATTAGGAGCTAAGTAAAGGTCACTTTGAACTTCAGAAATATCCCTAACAACTTTCTTTTAAGATCCAAGAGGGTTGGTACAAATTTCATGAAAATTAGAATATAGAAGTCGACTTCTTTGTTGCCTCCAAATTTTCTCCAGTATTTTATTCATATTTAATTCCACTTTGAAGTTTGTTGTCAAGGCCAGCATTTTCAACTTTTGGGGCACCAACCTTTATTTAATTTGATACAGGCTAACTGAATGGCATTGTATTTAATTATCAATGTTCCTAATTATTCAGTCTACAAACTATAGTGTTTGTTTTGGGCATGAAAGCTATGGATTTTCATTAAAGGACACCAACCCTGTCACTGAATAAAGTATCAATTAGGAAGCAAAGAAAAATGGCTCCTAAATAAATCCACAATAAAGTATCCTGTTGTTTATCCTGAGTCACTGGACCCCAACAGTCTTCATTGTTGGTATCAGATGGTACATTAGACAACATCAAAACTGCCTTTGCCTATTTTGACAACCTTTCAATTATCTTGTGCATCTTTACTGCTTCCTATGAAATTCATAACTGACATTGATTTGATTGGGTTGTACATCAAAAGAAGTTTTTAGTAAGATAAATGACTAATGATGGAAGCTGTGATTAAATCTATAATTTCAGAAAGTGATTAGGTGAAGGATTGGGAGGAATTATTATGAGATACCAGTACTGGCTTTCATATAGCCAATTTGGAGAAGCTTAATTGTAGTGTGGTTGTACCCAAGACTTCAGAAGAGTCTGTGTGTATGTGTGTGTTTGTGTGTGTCTGTGTGTGACAGAACAGAGGAATGTGGAGTTAGAATATTCCTTTAGAATTATGTAAACTTGAGGGAAAGGTTTAGCTTATGCCTTTATACTGTCAAGTAAATACACTATATTGGATTTCATTATCAGATGTCAGCAACTCCAATGAGGGAATGTGGAAGCTCTTTGATGTAAGAGCAAGTTTTGATAATCACAGTAGTTAGAAAATGAGCACCTTACTCTGAAGAAGAAATGTGGTCAAGGAATCATCTACTTTCCTTCCAAATCCTTCCCTTCGTTTTATTTTAAAAATATTTGGGGCCACACCAAGCTTTTCTGAGGTTACACCAAAGCTTCTCTGTGCACTCCTTTACTCATGCACAGGGATTACTACTGGTGGGCTCAGGGAACCATATGGACTATCAGGGATCATACCTAGGTTGGTTTTGTACAAGGCAAACACCATGCCTACAGCACTATCTCTCTGGCCCATACCTGTTTTTCCTCTATACAATTTTTTTCACCAGAACAACTATTCTAGTACTTAGATTGTTCTTATTTAAGAAGTTAGTCATAAGTATTAAGTTATAAGTCACACACTACCTATCTGAATGCAAGGTTCCCATCCAATGGAAAACCAGAAGGACAGTTCTACTGTTCAAGAAGGAGACATCCATGACGTTGGCAATTATCGCCTTATCTGCCTGTTGTCAGTCATACAAGCTGTTCACTCAAGCTATCCTGAACAGGATTGGCAGACCATTTAGATGAAGGACAACTATGCGAGCAAGCTGGCTTCTGAAAAGGATTCAGCACAATTGACCATATCCACATGGTAACCAAGCTCATTGAGGCTTGTAGGGAGTTCAAGACGCCACTGTGTCTCAGGTTCATTGATTTAAAGAAAGCCTTTGATTCTATTGAGGCCGAAGTGGTCATTGAAGCTCTAATCAAACAGGGTGTTCAAACTCAATACATCAAGATGCCTCCGTGAGCTGTATTATGGATTCACCACCAGGATCTCATCATTCTACAAGGAAGTGATCATTGATGTCAAAGAGGGGTTCATCAGGATGATATCATTTCACCAAAACTCTTCAGCTTCACACTCCAGAATATCATGCAACAATTAGAATTGGAAGGAATGGGAGAGAAGATAGATGGTCGGCAACTACACCACCTTCGCTTCGCTGATGACATTGTTCTAATAACACCAAACATTAGCCAAGCAGCACAAATGCTGACTGACTTTGACTGTAAATGTGGAAAGATAGTCTATAGATGAATCTCAATATTGAAAACAATGTTCATAAAAAAGAACTAGTTCCAGATGCTCCATTCCTCTCAATGGAACAAACATCTCTGAATGCAGCAGTTATGTACCTAGGTCTAGAAGTCAACATGATGAATGACCTAAAACCTGAGAGAGCAGTGTGGAATGCCTTCAAGAGCATCAAAGAAATAGCTAAAAGGACAAAGAACCTCTGGCTCCAGGCATATCTCTTTGACTTCACCATTCTCCCTGCATTAACATATGCCTCAGAGACCTGGGCCCTATGAGTCCAGGGCTCTATGAAAGCAGGATAAGAATGCTATTTGGATCTCCCAAAGAGGAATCAAAAGAGCTATGCTTGGAATATCACGCCTCACTCAAGTGAGAGAAGGAATCTGGAGTTCCAACCTCGTTGAAGATCGAAGATCAAGAGCTGTCTCGTTTGCCAAGGCATTGAAAATGCCTTGGGCTGGATGTAATGCAACTAGGAGACGACTCACTGGACTAAAGCTGTTACTGACTGGATCCCAGGGGACTTCAAAAGTTCATGTGGCCGCCCACCTACAAGATGGTCAAACTCTTCATCAAGACCCTGAATGAACGGTTTGAGCCTCCTCATATTCCTGGAGCAAGCAGATGCCATTGGTCTACACTTGGCACATGACAGGGACAAATGGAAAGTTACCGTGCTGTTAGAGCAAATCAACAAATAACAGGATTTCAAGTGATCAAGTGATCGGCACAGCATTATAGCCACCACCACCATCATTAGTGATCTTGTGGTGGCAACTAATTTAACATTTTCTGCTCTACTGTCCTTTGAGTCCCTTCACCGTACTTCTTAGTACTTAGGTATAATGTGAATGCCAATATTTTGTATATCAGGGACATGAACTTCCATGCTCAGTGGTTACGGACAACTTTTTCACTTATCTGTTTCTCATTAACTAAGCATGGAAGCAAAGAGAGTTACCCCAGGACATCATGTGGAGCCAAAGATATTCTTACTTATTACTTTCTGAGGTTAAAGAACTCCCAGGATGGCAATTCCTTTCCTTGGTGTCTATTTTGTTATGTAAATGGTAAAATGGTAGTAAGTAATTATATCTATCAGACTTTATCAAATACACTAAAAGCAGTGATTGCAAGCTAGAACCAGAGCTTCCAGATATACACAGCCTAAAGCTTTAGGAAGAGGCACATATCTCCGAGTAGATTGCCAATGTGAGGTTATCCCATGTACATTAGTCTCCAGTGCCTGTGCATTTGAAACTACATTGTTTAACTTATGGTGATTATCATATCCTAAAGAATGATACTCCACCACTGATTTGATTTTTCTTTTAAATTGATGCCTGAACAGTCTATTTTTTTTTTTTTTTTTTTTTGCTTTTGGGGTCACACCTGGTAATGCTCAGGGGTTGCTCCCTGGCTCTGCACTCCGGGAATTACTGGCGGTGCTCAGGGACCAAATGGAACTCTCAACCTGAGTCGGCTGCATGCACGTAAACTCCCTATCTGTTGTGCTATTGTCTCGGCCGGAATAGTCTTTTAAAGATGATGTCATTAACCTGAGAGGCCTGGAGCTTGTGCTTGCTAGATAGGAATCTTCAATGTAGATTCCAGAACCATTTGGCAGTGTCAATAGCTTTTTTTCTATAAAATACATGCCCAGGTCTGATATGATTCTGTGAGGGATACCACAGCTAACAAATACTACTGAAGTACTGCTGGCTAAAACTCAAGGGAAGAAAAAAGGTAACTGATACACAGACAAGCGAATCTTTGCTCTCTATACTATGTCTCCAGTCTAGTCGACCTGCTACCAAATGGTTATCTGAATACCTCAAAGATTCCGCAATAGTGGGGCAGTGCTTGGCATCTGCACCTGGCAGTGTGAGACACTCAGCAGGAGTAGGGACTAGATCAATCTGGGTGAGCTGGAGTCCAGGAACTGAAGTCGATAAACAGGGGTCATCACCGCTACTATTGCTGCTTTAGGTTCATGTCAGTAATTATATGATTCACATGGCTTTTCTCAGATGTTTTGTGATTCTTTTTAATGGATGCTTTCTGGTGTGAGTTAACACATACTTCAAAAATTTCCTCACAATGCATGTGCTCAATTTATTTTGATTCATATCCTCTGACCAATGCCATCTTTTTCCGATCTTTAGAATCTTCTTATAGGCCGCTAACCAATCATTTAGGCTATTTCCTACTTATCAGATGCTTTGAAGATTATTGTTTTGGGTCATTTCTCTAAATAAAAGCTTATGGGTGCCCTGTGCCAGAATTGCTGTTAGGAGAGTGTCTCTCTCCTGAACTTTTCTTACTCACTCTCATGACGCTTAGTGTCAAGTTTTCAACTTTTGACCCACACCATCAAGCTTGCCCATGCCCCAGAAACTATGTTTATACTACATCCCTCTTGTCTGTCAGCTTGTCATTGTAGCTCTCATATAGACAATATCTGACCTGAGGAGGGGCACCCATACAATATATGAGATCAGGCCATTTGCTTATGGCTTTGACTCATGTATCTTGGATCTAACCATATCTAATACCAATAATCATTAATAGTGCAAGAAAAATTTGACTCAGTTTACTTAAATTCATGGCTTGGAAAGTCTTACTGAAATGACTCAAATCAGTGCTATATTTCAAAAAATATCTAGTAGAATATTGGAAGGGTTGTTTTTTTATCTGTAGATAAGTCATCAATGGTCTAGATTCAGAATAAGCCAGAACCCGCTTTCTATTTTCCTGTTGGAGTTGAATATAAACATTACCTGGCACATCATCATATCACAGATTCCTTGAATTCCATATCTGGCAGACTATAATTTCTATCAACTGCAAAAATACATGGGCTACAACTGATACTTGACATTCAATTAATAATCTTCTGAGATACTTAATGAATCATAACAATATCCCTTCAAAGTAGAATTTTTTCAAAACATCACAGTGTAATAGAACAGTTTGTCCAGGGCAATGGTATCTCAGCATTTAAATGAATAACAACACATAAGTGACCAAAGAAAGGGAATCATATGTTGACAATGGAATACTATGCTAAAGTATAAAATCTTAAGTTTCCAGTAACTTGGATGAAATTGAGGGTGCAAAGTAAGTCAGAAATAAAAATATAGACTCAAGAGTCATAGTAGAGGTTAAGGATTTTCCTTGTATGTGTCATCCTCTGTTCTTTCAGTGCCACCCATATCATCTCCTGAGCACTGCCAGGGTCACTCCTGAACACAGAGTCAGGTATAACCCCTGAGCATTACTGATTATGGCCTCCTTACATTGCACACCAAATAAAAGATAAAAACAAAACTAACAAATACCAAATAATCCCACTCACTTGCAGATTATAGAGAAACAAGGCAAGGGATTGTATAATCCAGACAGGAACAACTCAATGACAATCTCAACAGAACCACTGCGTGAGTCTGGTGGTAGGAGGCGACCATGGGACAACTGTGGAGGATTCTGACTGCTGGTGGTCATTATAATGTAGTAACATTTCCAAATATAAGAAATATTTGTACACATATTTGTAGTATTGTAAAAAGATACATTAAACAATCAATTTGACTATAATTACTGGTGGTTATGCATCATATTCAGATTTTCTTATACTCTTCAGAAATAAAGTTAAGAAAAGATTATTGAAATGCCTGAAGCTAATAATATGATAGGTGAACAAAGTTTGGGAGAACAAAGATTAGGAGAACAAAGTCTAGGAGAACAATGTGGCTGGAAAATGTAGAAAACAAGAGGGAAAGGCTGAAAAGACTTGATTATGATACAACTGCTGCAGTTTTTAAAAACCAAATCATTTTGTATATATATCTATAACAAACTGTAAATTTTATCATATATTAACAATTTTAATTTATTTTATTTTACCTCATTCTAAAATTAAGACAATTTACTAATGATTTGCTTTCATCACTTATAGGACCAGAGATTAGTGGAAAAGCACATCATGTGGACTTTGAGTTTGCTCCCTGGCATCTGATCCTCCAATACCATAACCACCAGCTCTTCCGGCTTGACCTTAATGGGGCACCGAGTCCCACTGGGCCTGAACATTCAACAATTTAGCCTACAGAAACTTTAAAAATTAATCTGCACTTCAGAGCAAGGACTGGAGCACAGCCCCAGCGGGTAGGGCGCTTGTTCCTGGCACAGGGCCAGCCTGTGCTGGCCCGGTTCAACTCTGGCATCCCATATGGTCCCCCGAGCACCGCCAGGAGTAATTCCTGAGTGCAGAGCCAGGAGAAACCCTGAGCATTGCCGGGGTGACATACAAAACAAACAAAAAAGCAAAAAAAAAATAATGTGCACTTTAGATCAAACTCATGAATATATGAACCATAAAAACTCATGCAGAATCCTGCACTAACATGTTTTCATTTCACTGAGACAAAAATATCAGCCAAATTCTCGACCAAAAGAGTAGGATGAAATTTCAGTTGTTCCCAATTCTCACAAGCACTGGGTACTGAAATTTTCTGGGTATTTTTTGCTTATTAAAATAAAAATATTTATTAATAATGTTGAGCACATATTTTTATATGCTCATCTGTTATCTATTTTATCCACTTTCATGATGTGGTGGCTGAAATATATATCCTTTATTTAAAATTTATTAGTTATTATTTTAAGACCTAAGAGGGCAATATGTATACTGGCTGCACATTTATAGGATGATTTGGAATATGTAAGTATTTTTTCCCTCTTTGTGTCTGTTCATTCTTTTCCCAGTTGACAAAGTAGATTCCCAACTTTGCTAATTTTAAGTTGTACTTTATTTGCCAACCACTGGTTTATAATACAAATATAGTGAAAATTAAATAAACTGATTATGTTTTATTCCAGTTTCTTTTTCTGGTATGTCCAGAGAGGTCTTTCCTTTTTTTTTAAACACCTGATATATGAGTTTACAGCCACGGATCCTGTCCATGAGTCTAGACCATGAGCTTTTGAGGTGAAACTGATTGGTACTTAATCCAGGTAATCTTTTCTTTGAGTTCCTTTTTCCCTATCATTTTCTTCCCCATGATCCAGGAACTTTTTTAACTCTCAGACTTTTTTAAATGGGAGCTCCTGGTTTGATCCTGGAGCACTGTTTATTTATTTTTTGCTTGATTTTTATTTTTTAATTTTTAAGATATTTTATTATACCACCATTAACAATTATAGACCTCATTCCTATGACTTGAAGGAATGGTTTGGGCTCTCATGTTCCTGGAGTAAGCAGTTGCCCTCGGGCTACACTAGCATGTGACAGGACGCACCGGAGATGTTACTGGTGCCCGCTTGAGCAAATCAATGAACAAAGCAAGATAAATAGTCTAGCGATCAAGCGATTATGCTCACCATTAGTATCATGAGGCGCCCAGGAGGGAAGGCAGGTTCTAACCCCTGGCCTGCAATCCCTAGCAGATCCTCACAAGAAGCCAGAGGAACCTCACACCATGAGTGCCGCCATTTTCAACCTCCGACTCCACAACTCATGAGAGCTCCATGCAGCAGAAAAGCTGATCTTTCCTGTCTCCTCAATACATCTCACGATGAGAGGCTACCACAAGAATATCCCACCCACATGGCAGAGCCTGGCCAAAGGCTACCTGACATATTTGATATGCCAAAACCAATAACAATTATAACCCTCATTTCCATGACCCAAAGGAATGTTTTGAGCCTCTTCATGTTCCTGGAGCGAGCAGTTGCCTTTGGGCTCACCAGCATATGACAGGAGGTATGCAGATGTTACTGGTGGCTACTCCGGTGTAAATTGATGAACAAAGGAATACAAGTGCTACAAGTGATACAAGTGATGGTATTTGGTTACAGTGTCACACCTCTCTGAGTACAAGTCCTATTGCACCTACCACTCAAGGTTTCACTGCTAATTGTCGAGTCTAAAATGACTCCCCCAAAGTTTCACTGCTTCCAAAAAAAATGACTCTTTACCTGTCTTACCATTGTACTCCTTCTGGTAATCGCTTTTCACAGAACCTAAGAGGTATTTTTGCTGTATTAGCTGTGCTCCTCCTCCTTTGGCTATTTATATGCTACATGGGTAAAATAATCTAGTAATTGTTTTTGTTATAGATTCTGTTTTCTAGAATCATCCTCTCCAAAACTCAATCATGGATTTTAAGTGCTATACAGATTCCTTGAAAGTATTTTTCTTCCTTTCTACCTTCAGCGGTACTAGGAGTCCAGGAATCTGGGGCTGACAGAATGGTGTGGTGTTCTGCAATGTGTTGTTGCTCAAGCTGGTGACTCTTAAGGCTCCATCACGGCTCCAGTTGATATGCTTGGGGTAGACCTACTAGGGCACCAAATTCAGAGTTTAGAGGTATTAAGAATTATTCAAGCCTTTAATTATCTCCCATTCATATAATTCTTTTAAATACTGAGTAGTATTTTCTTTTTGGGAATGAGGTCTTTATATAATAGACCCCATTCCTATGACCTGAATGAATGGTTTGAGGCTCTTTGTGTGCCTGAGTGAGCAGATCTTGGCCACACAAGTATGCAACAGGGATGAATGGGAGACACATTGGTGGCCACTTGAACAAAACCAATGACAACAGGAAGACAAGTTTACACGAGTATTTCTTTTGAGTATATATACTACAACTTTTAAAATCTAAATTCTCAGTTATTTGCTTTTCCTCTGTGTTGCTGGTTTAAAGTCCTTGCTTCCATCTTTCACTATGAATATATGACATGCTGCATTTTTTGCATAAATAATATAGATAGGTTCCTCCTTTTAAAAAATTCCAGAAAAGCACCCCACATCTCTTTAGATATGAGTTTAGATTGGGTTCATTAGGTTACTTACTATTAAGGCTCAATTGTACCATGACTACCTTTGTTTTGCTTATTGTTTTATATTTTTATGTTACTTTTATTGTAAGTCTATCTAATTTTTGTTTTGGATGGTTTCCACCTGTAAACTACATCACGTTCTTTTTTTGTTTTTCTTCAAAGTCTTCTAGTCCCCTACCCAAGTCTCTGCCCAGATTTTGTTTTGTGGGTAGCAAAAGACTTGAATCAATTTATCTTTATCTAAAAGTCTTCTATTTTTCCTAGTGTGGGCTTATATTTATAGTAAGAAGACTGTATTCCATATAATTCATCATTTATGAAAGTTTTGTCCTTAAATTATTTATTTTTCTTCATATTTCATCTTAATGTTTACCATTTCTTCACCTTATTCAAGGTCATGTGTTTTTCCCACTCTGTTTTAACATTTTTGTAGTATGGGCCTAGTGTTGGTAAAAATATTAACTTTTCAGTAGTGAAGGACAGGTTTCCTTCCTCCAGATTTGAATGGTAATTATTCAGGATAGAGCATTTAAAGTAGAAGTCACAAAGGAGAAATTTAATGATAGCCTATCTGGGTATGTTTTTGAGTACTATTTCTTAGCAATTTTTAATATGTTCTAATTATTACCAACTTTTTACTTAGTGATGAATTACCTGGTGTATTTCTTTCAAAAATTCAAATTTGGTTATTCAGTTTCAGACTTTCATGGCTGGTTATTTGCTTAGGGTTTCTACTTTCTGGTTTACCCATCATGTGTTTCATCTTTTTTAAAAGAATCTGATAACTTTTGATGGGCTTCTTCATTTTCCCTAAATTATGCTGTGCTACCTCTTTCCATTTGAATCATTATAGTGTTTTAAACCTTAATTTGCATTATTTTTCCCTCTCAAAGATTTGTTTGTTTGCACTGTTTAATGGAAATTTAGTCTTCAAGATATTGTATTTTGCTTATTCAGTATCCCTCAGTTTGGAATAAATTATAGTTTCAATCTCTTTAGACACAATCTTCTGCTCCTGCATTTCTTTCTATTTCACTAATGTTCTGATTCTATTACAGTGAATCCTGCCATATCTAATGGGCATTCTTTGCAAGTTATTTTAGTTCCTTCTATTTAACTTAATAATTATATTGTAAATGGTATTACTGGTAATACCATTATTACTGGTAAAAATAATAATACACATTTATACATTAATGCAAAACTGATACCTGAAGAAAAAGAATATCATTAGTCATGTTGTTGCTGGATTTTAATATCTTTCTGAGAGGGCTGCAGAGCAAGTGCTTGTATAAAGCATGTACTTGTCTTAATGCCATTACTAGGTGCTGTGGCTCCTGCTTTTATTTAGTAGAAGGTAGATGCTGTTTTGTCTGTTGCTGTTATGTTTTCAAGAACTTAGGAGATCATTAGATTTGGGTTGTTTAATTCAGCTGTTTCCCTGAATACGACCTGTCTAGAGTATGAAATTTTGCAGTCTCTTTTCTTCTTATTGTACCGGTTCTCTGTCCGATCTTCCAATTCTCTACATCTAGGCCAATTCAGGATTATTCCCCAGAGTATCCTAGTCTTAACTGGATTTAGAGTAATTGAAGAAAATTTTGGCAGTCCAGATCATACCAGTTCTCTTTACAAAGCTTGTGGCAGGGGCTGTAAGGAAAGGGTAGCAGAATTTGTAGCCCGATATTCTGATAAATACAGAGTCTATCACTGCACTGAGGAGAACCCTGTATTGTTGCAGGACTCTCTATGGGCCACTGCATCTGCCTGAACTGCAGCCTGCAAAATCACTTCGTAGATAAGGGGGTAGTCTAAATGTGGCAGTTTATCTGACCATGTATGCTGTACTAGCTGGTATAAATATTCTCCTGGCTACCACAACGTGGGACTAGCCAGATCTTACCAGCATATTAGCCTGGCCACGTGGGACACCTAATTTTTTAGACTAGAGAGAAATGCTGTTTGCTTCCAAGCACAAACAAGCATGTCTCCCTGATATACCCAAAGGCAACTAAAATACAAACTACCGTGGAAGCAGAGACGTGGGACTTGTGAAGGCTTGGAGAAATATTTAACTGCATTAGCATATTCTTTGGTACAGAGACATGCCATCTCAGAAAGCCCCTTTCTTATCTTACAAAGGCATTTTTCAGGCAGATCTTGGCCTCCAAAACATTAGCAAACAAAAGGGTTTATGTGAGGTGCAGGAGGATTACTCTATGGGCATTTAACTCTCCTGCTTTCCATAACAGTGGGAGGAAGGTCTGAGTTGCAGGGGTATAAAACTAGCCTGTTTCCTCTCTCCATATTATCTTTTTGGGATCTCTCTCGTGGTCGCTCACCTCTTGGGAGTCTTGTTGGCCGCCATTTTGGCCTACACGCGTGGCTGGAGTTCTAGCCTGTAATCCTAAGCACTGCAGCTTCACGGGTTGATTTGCATGCCTGAACCTGTGATATAAAGCCTTTAAAACTGCATCGGATTCCTGAGTTTTCATCCATTCCTCGCCGGCTTCTCGAGGTAGAAGGGAATCCGCCCCTTGCACTGCCGGGGGACCCTGTGAAGCTCCCTGACACTGCATCATATGAGAATAGTACGCATTTCGGAAAATACAATATTTTCTAATACAGTTTCACCTTGGGCCAATTCTATTAATGCTCTTCTCTTATTCAAAGGAGTTTACTGGGCTCTGCTGCATGTTCTCCCAGTCTAGACACATAAGTTCTGCCAGGCTATAAAGCTCACTACTAGAATCCTGCTGGGCCAAGCTTCAGAGATTGTTTTTGTATCTTGGAGTCCCAATCATGGTCTAATCTTAGTACTGATGTGACTCAGAAATGGTAGAAGATTCTGCTTGCATTGCTTCTTCCCAAAAATGTCCATTTACAGAGATTAATTACAGCAACCAGACAGAAACAGAGGTGGTCCTTGCCTCCTCAAGGTCCTGAATTGGAGTGTCCCTGCACCCGTGAGTTTGCTCCTACTACCTGGCTTGAAATTGCACTGCAGTAACTGTAAGCTATGTGGTCTATGCAGTAATAGCCCAAATCGCTTTTGCTATTCTACTAACACCACACAGTCAGCCATCTTCACAAAAATGCTGGTGACTCCAAGCCCTGGTGATAAGACTGTGCAAGTTGTGTGAGATCTACAGGTACTTTCTTTTCTCGTTTATTTCCAATTTTTTAAGGGAATCTACCTGAGCCAGTCTATTCTTCCTACCTAGTCATCAAGTACAGTGCAAAAATATATTCAGCAAGTCTTTCTTTCATGGCCTGCTTTTGGTATAATTTCTAAATATTATTTTTTTTAAACCAAGATCTTATACAATCTTTAATTTTTCT
>JAJIBD010023712.1:0-52143 GCA_021461705.1 Cryptotis parvus | reverse complement strand
CTACCTACCTTGCATGGGGTACCAGTGGAACCTTGGTTCCTGAAGCATCCTTGCTACCCCACCCAAACTCCTGCAAACAGACCAGACACCTACTAACTGTACTATCTAGTCACCCAAGAACCTCACAGTTACAACCTACAATAGTCATAATGGTAAAGCAACGCAAAAATTCCATCAAGCTCTGTGAGTGAAGTCACTGGTCCAGATGAGTCAAGCAATACCAATGAGTTGCATAACCTATCTGAAAAAGAATTTCGGAAAGAACTGTTAAGGGATTCAAAGGGAATTCAAAAAGCAATGGAATGCAAAATCAATAAAATACAAGAGGACATGATAGAAGAAGTGAAGGAAAATGTAAGGGAAATGACAGATATTAAAAAATGAGGTAAATGAAATAAAAACACAGTGGAGGGCCATCATAGCAGAATAATAGCTACTGAAGAAAGAATTAGTGATCTCGAAGACGAGTTCCAAAGATTCTCTACACAACACCAGAAGATAGAAAAAGGCTCACAATTACCGAACAGACAACAAGAGATAATCGGGATGAAGCCAGAAGGAAACAACATACGGATCATTGGGGTCCCAGAAGGGCAAGAAGAAAACCCTGATGAAGAAGAAACTGTCAAAGCCATCATTGCTGAGAAGTTCCCGAACTAAAGAATGCTTGCCTCAAGATCCAAGAGGCCCGTAGGGATACCAGCTAAAAAAGAAACCCCAACAAGAATACTCCAAGACACATCTTAATAAAAATGACAAAAACTATAGATAGGGATAGAATACTGAAAGCAGCAAGATCAAAGAAGGAAATCACATACAAAGGAACATCTCTAAGATTTACAGCAGACTTCTCTGATGAAACACTCTGAGCCCGAAAACAATGGTGGGATATTGTGAAAAGGCTCAATGAACTGCAGGCTTCACCAAGAATTCTTTATCCGGCCAGGCTCACATTCAGATATGAAGGAAAGATACAGAACTTCATGGATAAGCAACAACTCAGGAACTTCATGGACTCAAAACCAACTTTAAAAAGAAGGACTGAAGGGCCTACTCTAAGGCTACCAAACCCATAAGCACAACAAAACAAAAAAGAAAGATGGCACAAAATCCAATGACAATAATCTCTCTCAATGTGAATGGCCTAAATGCACCAATTAAGAGACACAGAGTGACAAAATGGATTAAAAAAATGGAACCCAACATTCTGCTGTCTACAAGAAACGCATCTGAATAAACAGAACAAACACAGACTCAGAGTCAAAGGGTGGAAGACAATTCTCCATGCAAACAACTCCTCCAAAAAGGCTGGTGTGGCCATATTAGTATCAGATAATATATACTTCAGGCTGAAAAAGGGTTAGAAGGGACAACGAAGGCCACTTCTTATTAATTAAGGGGTATGTACACCAGGAAGAAATTACACTACTAAACATATATGCACCCAACGAGGGGCCAGCAAAATACATAAAACAACTGCTAAGAGACCTCAAAGAAGACATTAACAGTAGCACAATAATAGTTGGAGACTTCAACACTGCTCTATCAACGATGGATAGATCAACAAGACTGAAACTCACCAAGGAAATATTGGACCTGAAGGAAAGAAATGGAAGAAAGAGAGCTTAGTGGATATATACAGGGCTTTTCATGCCAAAAAAAGCTGAATACACATTTTTTCTAGTGCACATGGAACATTCTCCAAGATAGACCACATGCTGAGCCACAATGCATACCTCAATAAAATTAAAAAAGATAGAAATTGTGTCAGCTATCTTTTCAGACCATGATGCACTGAAAATGGAAGTTAACCGCACACAGAAACAGGGAGTCAAACCAAACACCTGGAAACTGAACAGCTTCACTCCTGGAACAACAAATGGGTCATAGAAGAAATCAAACAGGAAATCCAAAAGATTTCTGGAAACAAAATGAAAATGAAGATACCAATTATAAGAACTTGTGGGACACGGCAAAAGCCGTGTTAAGAGGGAAGTTTATAGCTCTGCAAGCATTCATCAGGAAACAAGAAAGGGCCCACATAAATAACCTGACTACACAGCTGAAGACATTAGAAAAAGACCAACAAAAGGAGCCCAACACAGGCAGAAAAAAAGGAAATAATAAAACTTAGAGAGGAAATCAATGAGTTGGAAACCAAAAAAACAATCCAAAAGATTAATGAAACCAAGAGCTGGTTTTTTGAAAAAAATAAACAAGATTGACAAAACCATTGGCAAGACTTGTAAGTACAGGGAAAGAGAAAACCAAAATAAACAGAATCAGAAATAAAAAGGGTGACATCACAACAGAAACCAGAGAAATCCAAAAGATCATCAGAGATTACTTTGAGAGCCTGTATGCCGTGAAACATGAGAATCTAGAAGAAATGGATCAATTCCTGAAGTCCTATAACCTCCCACGGCTGAAAACAAGAAGACCTCCAATACCTGAATAAGCCTATCACCATTGAGGAAATAGAAACAGTAATTAAAAGACTCTCCCAAACACAAAAGCCCAGGTCCAGACGGATTCCCTAGTGAACTCCTACCAAACCTTTAAGGAGGACCTACTGCCAGTCCTTTTCAAGCTCTTCCAGGAAATAGAAGAAACAGAAACACTCCCAAACAGCTTCTACGAGGCACATATCACCCTGATACCCAAAGCAGGGAGAAACAACACAAAGAAAGAAAACAACAGACCAATATCCCTGATGAACACGGATGCTAAGATCTTCAACAAAATACTAGCAAACAGAATCCAAAGACTCATCAAGAAGATTATACATCATGACCAAGTAGGATTCATCCCGGGAATGCAAGGATGGTTCAACATTCGCAAGTCAATCAACATAATACATCATATCAATAAAAGAAAAAAAAAAACCATAGGATCCTTTCAATAGACGCAGAAAAGCATTTGACAAGATCCAGCACCCGTTCATGATTAAAACCCTCCAGAAAATGGGGAATTGAAGGGACTTTCCTCAAGATAGTTACAGCCATCTACCAAAAGCCCACAGCGAGCATCATTCTCAATGGGGAAAAGTTGAAAGCCTTCCCCCTGAGATCAGGGACAAGACAAGGTTGCCCCCTCTCACCTCTTTTATTCAATATAGTACTGGAAGTACTTGCCATAGCAATCAGAGAAGAAAAGGACATCAAGGGCATCCAGATAGGCAAGGAAGAAGTCAAGCTATCATTATTTGCAGATGACATGATATTATACCTAGAGAACCCTAAACTCTCTACCAAATAACTCCTAGAAACAATAGACGCATATAGTAGAGTGGCAGGATACAAAATCCACACCCAAAAAGTCGGTGGCTTTCCTATATACAAATAACGAAAGAGAAGAAAGGGATATTAAGGAAACTATTCCATTCACAATTGTGCCACAGAAAATCAAATACATAGGAATCAACTTACCCAAGTATTTAAAGGACCTGTACAAAGAAAACTACAAGACACTGCTCCAAGAGATAAAAGAGGACACAAGGAAATGGAAACATATTCCCTGTTCATGGATGGGGAGAATCAACATTGTCAAAATGGTAATAATCCCTAGAGCTCTGTACAGATTCAATGAAGTCCCTATGAGGATACCGATGACATTCTTCAAAGAAATTGACCAAACGCTCCTGAAATTTGTGTGGAACAATAAACATCCCAAGGATAGCTAAAGCAATCCTCGGGAAAAAGAAGATGGGAGGCATCACCTTTCCCAACTTCAAACTGTACTACAAGGCAGTAGTTATTAAAACAGCATGGTATTGGAATAAAAACAGACCTGTGGACCTATGGAAAAGAATTGAGTATCCTGACACCCAACCTCAAACACATGATCATTTAATCTTTGATAAAGGTGCAATGAGTCTAAAATGGAGTAAGGAAAGCCTCTTCAACAAGTGGTGCTGGGAAAACTGGGCAGCAACATGTAAAAAAATGAATTTGGACCTGTGTCTAACACCATGCACAAAAATCAGATCAAAATGGATTAAAGATTTCAATATCAGACTTGAATCCATAAAGTACATTGAAGAAAATATAGGAAAAACCCTCCACGACATTGAAGCTAAAGGCATCTTCAAAGGTGAAACATCACTAACAAAGCAACTAGAAGAAAAGATAAACATATGGGACTACATGAAACTAAAAAGCTTCTGCACCTCAAAAGAAAGAGTGACTAAGATACAAAAAGCAGTCCACAGAATGGGAAAGAATATTCACCCAATACCCATCTGATAAGGGGGTTAATATCCAGGATATATCAGGCACTGGTAGAACTTTATAAGAAGAAAAACAAACAACCCCATCAAAAAATGGGGAAAAGAAATGAACAGAAACTTCAGCAAGGAAGAAATTCGAATGGCCAAAAAACATATGAAAAAAATGCTCATCATCACTAATCATCAGAGAGATGCAAATCAAAAACAACAATGAGATACCACTTTACACCACAGAGACTGGCACATATTCAAAAGTGCAAGAACAACAAGTGCTGGCGTGGATGTGGGGGAAAAGGGGACACTCATCCATTGTTGGTGGGAATGCCGGCTGGTACAGCCTTTCTGGAAAAACAATATGGACTTTCCTCCAAAGACTCGAACTTGATCTCCCATTTGTCCCAGCCATACCACTCCTGGCAATCTACTCTGGGAAACCAAAAATACGCAGCGGAAACACCATCCCTACTTTTATGTTCATAGCAGCATTATTCACAATAGCCAGAATCTGGAAGCAACCCGAGTGCCCGAAAATCGATGACTGGATAAAGAAGCTTTGGTACATCTACACAATGGAATACTATGCAGCTGTTAGGAAAAATGAAGTCATAAAATTTGCCTTTAAATGGATGGACATGGAGAAGAGTATGTTGAGCGAAATTAGCCAGAAGGAGAGAGACAGATACAGAATGACTGCATTTATTTGCATGGCATAAATATATATGTACATATTATGATACCAATATCCAAGGTCAAGTGAAACATATATCAGGAGGTCTTGTCAAAGGTGGAAATTATCACAAATGTGTGGGAGTCAGAGTTTAGGTAAGACAGAAAATGGAACAGGGTGCTAATAATAGTCGAGGGTACTAATGCCAACCTAGAACTGAGCATTAAATAGAGGCAAAAAGGATACACATGACAAGCTTTTAATGTATGTTCTGTAATCCATAGTCTGGAAGGGAAGGAAAAGAGAAAGAGAGAGAAAGGGAAAGAAATAAAGAACCTGCCATGGAGCAGGGCTGGGGAAGGGGGGAGGGAACCGGGGATTTTGTTGGTGGGAGATGGGCACTGGTGGTGGGACGGGTGCTGAAACACTGTATGAACAAAACCCAAACATGAACTTTTTTAATTGTATATCTTTTATTTGTATATCTCACGGTGGTATAATAAAATACTTCAATAAATAAATAAATAAATAAATAAAATAAATATATCCAAGAAAAAAAAAACAAAGACAATCCATAGAGGGGAAAGGATATTCACCCAATACTCATCTGACAAGGGGTTAATATCCAGGATATATCAGGCACTGGTAGCCCTTCACAAGAAAAAAAGCAGCCAACCCCATCAAAAAATGGGGAGAAGAAATGAACAGAAGCTTCCAAAAAGAAGAAATTTGAATGGCCAAAAGGCATATGAAAAAGTGGTCTTCATCTTTAGTCATCAGGGAGAAGCAAATCAAAACAACAAAGAGGTACCATCTCACACCACAGAGACTGGCACACATACAAAACAACAAGAACAACCGGTGCTGGCGTGGATGTGGGGAAAAAGGGACTCTCATCCACTGTTGATGGGAGTGCCGACTGGTCCAGCCCTTTTGGAAAACAATATGGGCATTCCTCAGAAAACTAGATATTGAGCTCCCATTGGATCCAGCAATAGCACTCCTGGGAATATACCCGAGAGACCGAAAAACACATAGCAGAAACACTATCTGTACTTCTTTGTCCATCTCTGCGCTATTCACTATAGCTAGAATCTGGAAACAACCTAAATGCCCAAGAACAGAGGACTGGCTAAAGAAACTGTGGTTCATCTACACTATGGAATACTATGCAGCTGTCAGAAAAGATGAAATTATGAAATTTACCTGCAAATGGATGGACATGGAGACTATCATGCTGAGTGAAATTAGTCAGAAGGAAAAGGACAGATATAGAATGACTGCATTCATTAATAGGATATAAATAGATACCAGTGTTTTACTAAGTGTGGGAAATTGTAATGGCAGATTAAAACTCACCATTGAATATACGCAAAGAGACTTAAGTGATGAACTCTAAATATCTGCAGGGCTAGCCACAATGTGTAAAATAGGAGGGAGATAGATGCAGAGAGAGACAGAGAAAGAGAGGAAACTGGGGTACCTGCTATTGAGGCAGTCTGGGGGGTGGGCACGAAGGGTGGGGTACATTGGTTGTGGAAACGGGGCACTGCTGGAGGGATGGGTGCTGGAATACTGTATTACCAAGAACCAATTATGATCACCTTTGTAATTGTATGTCTCACGGTAGTATAATAAAATTTTTTTAAAAAATATCAAGTTAGAGTAACATACCTGATACAAATCTAGCAAAAAAGGGAAGAATGTTTAGTGACTAGTATAAAATGTAGTTGAAATATGATAGATCTAAATAAATTAAAAAGGAGTATTTAACATATTGTAAGAATTATAACATTGATATACAATATAAAATACATGTAAATATTAAAATATATAATACAAGACTATATATGCAATGGAATTACTTCACTGAATATAGATAGAAATATATATGTAATAGAAAATATATGTATCTATATAATATTTAATTGTTTTCAGGCAAAAAATAAGGGTAAAATAAGTGATGGCATCAGTGGAAATAAAGAACTGGACAGTATGAAAGAGCTTTGTAGCAAAGATACCAAAGATATTCTGTAGATCCCAGCCTTTGCGACTGGGATAGACTAACTCTATAGACCCCACTTAGCCCCTCCTTTTGTAAAGCCCTGCTCCTTGTCTTGGAAAACTATAAAAGGGCTCTCCTCTTTGCCTTCAGGAGTCTGAAGAGTAAGTAAGGAGGTGGGAGTGAGGGAGTCTGAACCGTATGCTACTGGGGCTGGTAGTTGGGAGTTGTTGGTATGTGAATAATTAAAGCCTTGGACTTCCAAAAGAACTAGTGCTTGTGCTTCTGTGTTCATTAGCCGGACGGGACGCCTGTTGGTCCTGAACATGGCAAGGCAACTTGATGGATCCTAATACTGTTTGGGACTCCTGAAAGCTGGATGTCTGGACAGACCCAATACTGAGTGTGGACATGGAGCAAAAGTAACCCCTGTAGATGGCAGCAGGCCAGGATGAGATTTCACTGCAAGCTGCTGGGTACAGGGAAGAGGGAGGGGGATATTTAGCATGCAGATTTTCCAGATACACAACTCTTGTTTTCACATCCACCTAACTAGGAATCCTGTGACTGAGCACTGGAAGCTTTAGGGTATTATTCCCCTGAAGTACCATGTACTATTTCTGCTGCCACTGAATGTCTGGCTACAAAGTGCCAATTGGAAAATATGACTTTTTCATCCTGGGCCAACAACAGAGTAGACCCACATCTGGCAAACACTTGCTTAGCCAAACTAAGCAGAGGACATGAGTGTATAGATTACACACACACACACACACACACACACACCATACACATACAGGTTAAAAAATCTCTCAGGAGAAGGCTAAACTTTGAAGAGATGCAACCAGACAATGCCCTGACGAGCAGAGACATGTTCGATAAGCAACCCACAAGAACCCAATGTACATATGGACTTGGATGACATGTTTTTAATGTGTTTTAGCACATTAAAAAACACTAATGTGTAGATATTCCATATGAAGTATAAGCATTTACCTTTAGTTAATCTAAACGTGTTTTGATATAGAAAGGACATAGCACAGTTAAGGCATAAAAAAAGGTGGGAGACCAGATCACAATGCAATGCTAACTCAGATCCTAGGGCGTTAACTCAGTCCTCATGACCTAAGCTTTCAAGCTCTCTGAGTAAGTATATGGAGCGCCCCGTCCACCATGCTGAAAGCAACAGACCAGTGGCTCACACCCTAAGTTCAAACTTGACTGGAGTCCCTCTGACTGTCAGGATGTCTTCTGGAGCTAACCCTAACGGGTCAAGAGTCTTTGCAGAGATTCAGCTTATCTGCAAGAGATAAAGGACACTGACACCCCTTCATAACATAGACTTACATACACAAGTCTTCAGCCATAGTTAAGTAAGGTATGTGATTATTAAAAGTTCACTTTAGAGAGGACATATTTGCAGCTTGGATGGTATTAGTATTAGCCTTTATGGCTTGGACGGTCATTGTGATTGATCGGTATTTGAATAAGGTGTCTAAAGCCAAACTATATGAGCACTCCCAGCACAGACGTAGGAAATACCTATTAAATTCAGGCTACTATAATGTTTACCTTTCCACATGTATTCATGTAAGAGCACAAGCAGGTGCGGAATTTCTAGAGACTATATATTTCCCAGTATCAGGGATCATTGGGCATTTATGATCTGAAATCTGATCACGCAATGAATATGTGGCCACAGTTCTTGGTCATTATCCATGCCAGTCAAACTTGAGCTTCATTTCTATTACCCAGATATGAAAAACTCTGGGTCATTGATAGACCTACTAGATGCTGGCGTTGTAGATACTATAGGGTATGTGTAAATCCAAATTCCCAGTGGGTATCCAGACACACAAAATCTCAGTCATAAGTAGTAATTCAATTTCATATGAACCCCAAATTATTTCCTGTATAGTCTTGCACTAGATCTTCACTGTTAGTCCTCACATAGCACCAGACATAATGAAGAATAAAAAGAGTTTACCAACAGTGAGTTATATTAATGAAAATCCAGGAAGTTATTCAAATATATTGAAATTTCTAAATTACTCAAGACTATACAACAGCAATTGTATCAATGTTAATAGAAATAAATTGATCAATAGAAGAGACTATTAATATGCTGTAGAAAATAAGAAAGCACAAAACAACTCCAAATAGAAATGAAGGAACAGAAGAACAGAATAGCTTAACTAAAACACTCAATGGCAGGGGCCAGAGCGATAGTCCAGCGGATAGGGCGTTTGCTTTGCACTAGGCCGGTCCATGCCGGCCCTGGTTCGATCCCCGGCATCCCATATGGTCCCCCGAGCACCACCAGGAGTAATTTCTGAGTGCAGAGCCAGGAGTAACCTCTGAGCATCGCTGGATGTGACCCAAAAAGCAAAAAAAAAAAAAAAAAAACCCAAAAAAAAAAAACAAAACCACTCAATGGCTTCTTTCCGCAGCAGAATGGTAGAAGCAAAAAAAAAAAAAAAAAATGGAATCAATGACCTTAAGGACAAATTATGGTACAAAGTTGTCTGTTTAATATCATAAGCAGAAAAGTATTACTAAAAATAAAATTACAAATAAATATTTCCTTGGGGTTACTCCCGGCTTTGCACTCAGGAATCACAAATAAATATTTCCGATGAACATAGTTATAGATCCTAAACCAAATTGTAGGGACCAGAATCCACCAGAACACACAAAGGAACATACATCATGATCAAGAGAAACATATCTGGATTTAAGGGACATATATCTATATATCTACCTACTATATACTATATATCACTTATATATCACTTGTATCACTTGTCTTCCCATTGATCATCGATTTGCGCAAACAGGCACCAGTAACATTTCAATTTGTTGAGATTGAGGTCCAGTATTACTGTTTTTGGCATATCAAATACACCATGGGTAGCTTGCCAGGCTCTGCCATGGGTCTGGGTTCATAGGAAAATAAATGAAACAAGACTTGAACTGGAAAATAAATTAAAATATCATCATTTACAGATGATGAAATAATTTTCATAGATAACCTAAAGACTCCTCAAAAAACTTGTAGAACTGATAAACCACTATAGTAAAGCAAAAAGATATAAAATCACACACAAAATTGACTGCATTTCTACGAAAAGAGCAAACTAAAGTGAAACAAGTGATACCCAAAAAATAAAGTACAGTTAGTCCCAACAGATGTAGACAAATCAATTGGTGATAAATGAAAACTATGGAATTGCCACATATCCTGGCAATCTCCTCCTGAGGAAAAAACACTGTGTTCAGAACGTTGTTTATAATAGCCAAAAGGAAGAAGTGATTTAATTATGTTTCAATGGAAGAATGGACAAATGCTATCCAACCTTATGCAGAAACAAAATAGCAATTATTGATACAACTTTGATGACTTAAAAATACAGTATGTAATGAAAACAGTGCAACTGGTCACATATTATACATCCAAAAAGGGCAAATCAAGAAGTGGGAAACAGAGATAATAGAATATAAAGATAAGGATAAGATGATGAATAAAGCTATGTGATATTGATATTACATAGAAATAGAAATGACGAGGAACAGATTGTTTCATAACATTGTAAAATTCAAAATACTATATTGTAAAGTTACCTTAAATTCATAGGTATGAATTTTAGATTTCTAAAATAGTTGCAAATTATGTGTTAGTTTCAACATTAGAAATCACATATAATTATTAAAATATTAATTAAAACATGGAACTTTTTTGTAAAAAGTGATGTTTATTGTACATATTTCAAATCAAAATAAAGCATTTACTTTTTAATATTACTGTATATTATATTTTTCAAATTTAACATATCCTTCATACTATATTTACTGATGATAGAGTTTTAGGAATCTAAATTCCTTTAGTTTTGGGGTCACACTATTTTTTAAAAATTTGAAATAGGGGATAAACTTTGACTAAACTGCTTGTGATAGCTAAATAAAGTATTAAAATGGTGGCTATTGCTTGCAGGTTTTGTCTTGCCAATATTCATACTTCGGTCAATAGAATTTGTGTTACATATGCTTAACCATTTGTAAACTAGTAAAACAAAATAACCAGAATTTGCTTTGTATACTACATAGATTAAAATAAGATGCATGTTAGGAAATATTACTAGTATTGCTATGCTTTAATAATCATCAAACTGGATGTAACAGATACATATCATGTGGGTATTGTAGGATTTAAGAATTTAAAAAAAAATTACTAGGGGCTCGAGAGATAGTACAGTGTGCAGGGTGTTTGCCTTGTATGTGGCCTGCCCTGGTTTTCTCTCCAGCTCTTCATATTGTCCCTCAAGACAACCAGGAGTGATCCCTGATTGTAGAGCCAGAGATAAATCCTGAACACTGCCAATTGCACCTCCCTCCAGAAAAGATTATTCAGCAAATTTACAAACTAAATTTACATTGTGCAAAAAATTCTGTTTAAAATTTCCGCACATAAAGGCATCTCAAATAATTATGAACAACATTTAGTTGAAATGTGTATGTGAATTTAACTAACTTTTACTTTTTTCTGAATTTTACAGGAAGTTACTGGGGAAACAAGAAATCCAGTTTACTGTTTACTCTTTAAGAGCTGAATATTATTGCCTCATTAAATGGCATTTAACTATAATCTAATCAACGGTGATATCCTTAACAGCTTATTGTTCATACTGTGAGTTAATCTCTCTGTTTTATGACACACTTATGGCAAGACTAATCTGAAGGTAGAGATCATTTTTATTGTGCAAGTCATGAATTTTCCATGGCAAAGAACAAAAACTCAATATATCCTGCTTTAGGAAATAAAATAACACACTGTTTTGAACAACCTGATAGTGTAGGGGGTTGTTTTGATTTCAGAAAATTTAAGCCAAGAATATAATTTCATTAGGAGTTAATCTTTCTTCAGATTGTGACTCTAATCACCTGTTTTTTGGCATGTTTCCTAGGCAGACTCTTTGCAACACTGTCTATATAGCCTATGATAGCTTCAGGCTTCTACCTTGGCATTTGGAAAACTTCAACAGATAAGTGAATTTCTGTCTTAATATTTCAAGCAATAGTTCCTATAATATGATACCTTATGATGAAGTTTACCTATTACTAAATCAATCACTGTAGCCAATCATTTGGTACTCTGATGAGCCAGGGGCATTGGCTTGCTACAGGAACATAAAGAGCCTCAAACCATTATATTAAGTCATGGGAATGACCTAATATAAATGTTACTGGTATTTGGCATATCAAATACGAAACGAACAGCTTGCCAGGATTGCCATGTGGGCATAGTCTTGTAGTCACCTCTAAATAAAGCATTTATTGATGAACTGCACAGCCGCTAGCGGCCACGCGAGCTGGGCTGTTATAGTTTGGTGTACTGGGTGGAGTTGTGACAAGAGGGAAGTCCGGATGTGGAAAATGGCGGCCCCCATGGAGTAGGGGGATCGCCTGGCTTGTTGTGAGGCTCTGCTCGGGTGGCAGGCCAGAACTAGAACCCGCCATGCCTCTCGGGGGCCTCATGGAAGCTGGGCACAGGGAGAGCAAGTAGCAGCTCTGCCCCATGTCTGAGAGTCTCTGGTTCAGCATACCTGGGCCGGATTGAAAAAAAAACTGCTTCAGGGTGGGTGTTGATGATCCGGGCTGTGATAATCTGGCCTGCTGGGTGGAGTTGTGATGAGAGGGAAGTCCGGATGTGGAAAATGGCGGCCCCCATAGAGTAGGGGGTCATCTGGCTTGATGTGAGGCTCTGCTCAGTTGGTAGGCCAGGGCTAGAACCCACCATGCCTCTTGGGCGCCTCATGAGCCACTCTGCACAGGGAGAGCAAGTAGCAGCTCTGCCCCATGTCTGAGAGTCTCTGGTTCAGCATACCTGGGCCAGATTAAAAAAGAACTGCTGCAGGGGCCGGAGCGATAGCCCAGCGGGTAGGGCGTTTGCCTTGCAGGAGGCCTGCTCATGCCGGCCTGGGTTCGATCCCCGGCATCCCATATGGTCCCCCGAGCGCCGCCAGGAGTAATTCCTGAGTGCAGAGCCAGGAGTAGCCCCTGAGCATTGCCGGGTGTGACCCAAAAAAGCAAAAAAAAAAATAAATAAATAAAAAAATATAAAAAAGAACTGCTGCAGGGTGGGTGTCGATGATCCAGGCTGTGATAGTCTGGTCTGCTGGGTGGAGTTGTGAGGAGAGGGAAGTCCAGATGTGGAAAATGGTGGCCCCCATAGAGGAGGGGGTCTTCTGGCTTGTTGTGAGGCTCTGCTGGGGTGGCAGGCCAGGGCTAGAACCTGCCATGCCTCCCGGCGCCTCATGAGCGGCTGGGCACAGGGAGAGCAAATAGCAGCTCTGCCCCATGTCTGAGAGTCTCTGGTTCAGCGGACCTGGGCCGGATTGAAAAAAAAAATTGCTGCAGGGTGGGTGTCGATGATCCATTCTGTCCTGTATTTTTTATATATCAATCTCCTTGTTAAATAGTATTTTGTAAGAAAAAAGAAATGATATTTTCATTGTAAAATTTGAAGACAAACCTTTTTTAATAACACATTTGGACATAAATCTGAAATAAAATTCTTAATAAAAACTGAAAAATATATAATAACCAGAATTTAAAGAATGAGACTCATGATATAATAATTGCTGTCATGAAGAATTTTATTTGTAATTTTATTTCCACTCTTATTTGTAATTATTTCTTTGATGCTAATTTATAATTAACATTTCATAATTATTGTTAGAAGGAGCAGTAGCACTAATCAGAGATGTATCAGGGAATTGAAAAACAGTGTTTACAAAGAAAATAATGCATAAATGTTCAATAAGACCATAAAATTCATCAGTATTGTCTAATGTTATGCATACATAGTGAAAGGTCAAATTAAAGCATGAAATTTTCAGTGATATCGCCAAATTACGAGTATGTCTGTTCTATATGCAATAACATGCTTGTTTCATGTATATTTGTTTATCTCAGAGGGGAGAAAGAGAGAGAAGGAGAGAGTAAAGAGAGTCACAGACACATAAAGAGTCAGAGCAACACAGAGAGAGAAAAAAATAAATATCCTTCCTTATTTAAATAAGTTTTCATTTAGTTTCCAAGTATAAAAAATTGGAGAGCATTTCTCTGTAATACTCAGGCCATTATTAAATGGTCCCCATGATCATAACTTATCTTTCTTCAATAGTTAAGCATATTAATTTTTCTTTGGGATGTCATTATATTTGTTCTTATTTATAATCAGTATTTATAATTGAAAGTTTAATATTATTAAGATATATTTAATAGAGGCAGACATGGGGCAGAGCTGCTACTGGCTCTCACTGTGCCCAGCCACTCATGAGGTGCCCGGGAGGGATGGCAGGTTCTAGCCCTGGCCTGCCACCCCAGCAGCGCCTCACAACAAGCCAGATGACCCCCCACTCCATGAGGACCTCTATTTTCACATCTGAAAATCCCCTCATCAGAAATCCACCCAGCAGACCAACCTATCACAGCCCGGCTCATCGAGATCCAACCTGCTGCAGTCTTTTTTAAACCAGGCCCAGGTATGCTGGTCCAGAGACAGACATGGGGCAGAGCTGCTACTGGTTCTCACTGTGCCCAGCAGCTCATGAGGTGCCCGGGAGGGATGGCAGGTTCTAGCCCTGGCCTGCCACCCCAGAAGAGCCTCACAACAAGCCAGACAACCCCCCACTCCATGAGGACCTCCATTTTCCACATCCGGACATCCCCCTCGTCAGAACTCCACCTAGCAGACCAGCCTATCACAACCCGGCTCGCGTGGCTGCAAGCGGTCACGCAGTTCATCAATAAATGCTTGATTTTGAGATGACTACAAGAGTATGCTACCCTCACGGCAGAGCCTGGAAAGCTACCCGTGTCGTATTTGATATGCCAGATACCAGTAACAATTACAGACCTCACTCTCATGATCTGATGGAATGGTTTGGTACTCTTTATGTTCCTGGAGCAAGCAGATGCCTTTGGGTTCTACTAGCATGAGACAGGACATATGGAGATGTTACTGATGCCCGCTCGAGCAAATCGACGATGAACGGGAAGACAGTGATACAGTGAAGATGTATTTAAGTAATGGGAATAGCTTGCTTAACACATATTAATTCATATCAATTACATGCTAACACATATTAATCAATTACTTAATATACTTAACACGTTAATTCATATTAATTCTATGCTATGTACAATAGACATTGAAATATTAAATCTGAGTACTTCAAACACTTTTTCTGCAATATTTTAAACTTGGATCATAGATGTAGGTTTGGGTTGTTAATTTTTCATAGTCTTCCCATATTTTTATCTTTTGTCTTTTTATCATCCATCCTTACCAATCTGACAATGTAAGTCAGGAACATTTTTAAAGGCAGTTTTATTTATTTATTTTATTTGTTTGTTTGATTTTTTGTTTTGGGGTGAATAGAGTCACACCCAGAAGTGCTCAGGACATAGTCCTGGCTCTGCATTCAGGGATTACTCATGGCAGTACTGAGGGGACTAACAGTGCCTGAGACCAAACAGAGAACCATCACGTGTAAGGCAAGAGATACATTTCTCTGGTCCCTAAAATCACAAGTACAACTTATCAGTTACTGTATAGGAATTAACAGGTAAGCATATCTATGAAAAACTAATGATATAACCACAATTCTAATAACACACTGATTACAATAAAAGTTACTGTAAAGGTAATTAATAATGACCAATTGGATTTTTTCTTCTGTTTTCAAATCATTAATTTCCTATGCTCCTTGAAATGGATACTTGTTTTTAGCCTTCCAGGAGTCTGTGTTTATTCAATGAAAGGTGACATTAACACCTAAGTTTGGAAAGTCTGATAAATTTCACATACTCATCTTCATTCACTCTTATTCTGTTCTTATGGCACTTAATAATTGACACATAATAATTATGAATTAAACATTGACACTGGTTAATCTGTGTATACACAATTTTTCAGCAAGTTAATATTTGCCTAACATGTCAGTTTTTTATCTTTAATATTACAAAATGATTCCAAGACATCATCATATTTCTTCCCACATAAATACTCAATTTCACTCATACAATCCTATTCTTTTGTATTTAACTTGGGAGAAAAATCTGTAAACATGGAGTTGATAATTTATTTATATGTACACAAATACCAATCCATAAAAATAATATATGTAAATGAAACTTTGTTAATTATGATAAATATAATATCTTAATTTAACTTGCAAATAATAATGGAATTTGGGTGTATTCTGGTGAGATTCTGCATATCTGAATACTCGCAATTTTTCTATAAATAAAAACTCTTCAATTTCATTTTCAATAAACCCAGAGCAATATTTTAAAATTAGAAAAGTTTTCTGTAATTACTTATTGAATTTCTTTTGTTTACTATATTTAGAATAAAAATTCATTAATATGATTTTAAGATTCTCCAATGCTTTTAGTAGCACCTTGAATAATACAATACTGATCTCTGTCTTTAATCTCTTCTTGAAAACACTCAGTACCTTAATTTGCATCATAATTTGCTTCCCTGTTCTTGTCCAGTCCTTTGATTTTTAAGTGGAATCTTCACTCTTAGGAATTTGAGTGTAAGAGATATAGGCCTCTTCTAACCTCATCCAAAATACTTTCCAAAGATTCTTTGTTCTTTTACTGCCTTCCAGTTAAGTTCAAAGAAACTGACGATCACAATACTGGGAATTAGCAGCTGAAGATGATAGGATCTTTATCTCTCACTCTCACAATTGCTATGTACAGTAGTTTCTTGATGGACATGAAATGTTACATGATAAAGAAATTAATTTGTTATGCTCTAACTTGCTAAATGCTGGGAGTATTTTATTATAGTTTAGCCTTCCAGAACTGACAGGAGGTTGTAATGAGGTTAAATTAAATCATGTTTATAAATATTAAAGTTCAAGGAACAAAGACTGCCACATAGTGATTCATACTGCTTGTGATTTTTTTTACAAAGTTACTTGTGCTATTTAACCAGATAGAGCAAATTGTGTTATATGTGTATATACATACTATGAATAGATTCGACCCTGATATATTTTAAGAACTTGGCTGCCAAAGCTATAGCAAATTTATTATATAATTTCTACTGAATCTATCTTGTTTTTCACCTAGTAAATGCTGAAAATATAAATGAAACTAATGATGTTCTTGAAGTTGGACTGCATATATAACAATACATTATTTACATTAACACATTTGCTCATGAATAATTCTAAATCATAATATCAATGACATTAATGTTTTAAGTTTCCAAATAAATTTTGTTTTTGTACTGTTGGCTAACAAATTTAATGTCATATTATATTTGGGTATCATGTTTCCCTTATAAAGGAGACTATGTATTCATTCCCGAATGTCTAGGTTCCATTTTTAAATCCCAATATTACAAAAAAAAATTTTTATTCACTTCAGGTGATGTCCAGGGGTTTCTCCTGGCTGTGCACTCAGAAGTTACTCTAGGAATGCTTGGGAGACCATATGGTATGCTGGGAATAGAATCCGGGTCGGCTGTGTGCAAGGCAAACACATTATCCACTGTACTATTGCTCTAAACATTCTTTTTTTGTTGTTATTGTTGTTATAAAGATATAGAGTTATATATGAGAACACCTATGAAGCTAGCATAAAATATATGACTAAAATATTTCTACTGATTTAGATTACTACAGAATCATATTGTTTCTAGAGTAGAAATAATTCTTTTCTTTATAACTTAGATTACCACAATATGAGATGCTTACTTTTCCCTCCACCCACCCAGTAAACTTCTACTAATGCACTTGAAGATGTAGCAAATGATCACATCTCAAGAATAATCTTGCCTACACTTTTTCTTAGACTGTTTCCAGGTGAGAGAGCCAACTACATATCACTTATACATCATGTTATATTTTATGTATATATGTATTTAATATCCTTTTTAAATAGCTTTTCACCTAATATTCTAGAGACAAGCATTTAACTTTTCAAACAAAAGCTACAAATCTAGTTTTTCATTTAATAAATATAGAATTAAAATTTTATTTTCATTAGATGAAATAAAAATTTCATTCTATATTTATGAAAAGTCAAGTGTTTTTAAAAAATTATATATATAGCATTTTAAGTATAAAATTTACTGTTTCTTTTAAAATAACTGTCAAATGTTTCTGAACCTATAACCATTCAAGTAAAATTATCACATTATCAGTCTTATTGGCTCTTTATTACATTGAAAACTCCTGGTAGATAAAGATCATATTTTTTAACTTTATAGATCTCAAACAACCTAAAGTATGCCTAATAGACAGCAAATGCTAACTAATTATTTGTTGAATGAATAAAAATAAATCATACAATGACAATGGTGCCTGAAAGAACTCTTTTATTTAATGTCACAGAGAAGATTTTGTTTTAGGGGGTTTAGCCTTTTGTAATGTTATCTTATAAAAGAAAAATAAAGAAAAATGCACGCAATTAGGAAAAAGATACTTTGAAGCATTTTGCCCTTTTCTTGTTTAAAGGGGCAATGATGATATGTACTTTAATTTTCTACAGCTTGCGAAAAGGAACACTATTAATTTCATGGGAATATAATGTGTATTTAAGTTCTAACAAATAAAGGAAACAAAAAATAGATCAGTTCTTTTGAAATGATTTGAGTAAAAGAAAGTCTAAGAGGAGAAATCTTAGTCCAAATAAATATTTTGATCTTAGTAATTCCATGTTTAGTTAAAATGTCATAGTGTATTTAGTTATGATACAGCAGGAGCTAAAGTGGAGAACACCAGGTCACAGGTAGCCAATCACACTCATGGAACAGGTAGCCAATCAGAATGTAGCAGGGGATGCCTGGGCTTTGGGATTTGACAGAAGCTAAGAAGTACCCCTAGGTTCTCCATCTCCCTCTCTCTTGCTGGCCCTCTCTCCTGCCAGTTCCCTCTCACCCTCCCCAGATCAGGTAGGTACAGGTACAGGGGCCACTACAGGTAGGCTAGGCCAGGCAAGGACAGGTACAGGGCAGGGGTGGCCTAGGGAGGCCCAGGATAGCCCAAATAAGATACAGGACATGGATGCTCAGGTAGCGGCATGTACAGAGCACAGGGTCTTGCTCACATGCATGTGGTTGTCACTGGAGGTGGCGAAAGTGCACACAGGACAGAGAGAGCAGGACTGGGCCGTCATTCAAGGAAGGGGAGTTGATTATGTGGGACAGGACCAGGAAGTCCTTCACTAGTAATAGAGAGACATAGACATCTGGGGAAGTGATGTAGGCAGGCAGACAGGGGGGGTTTCCTGCATGGCAATGAACTGTTGCCATTAGGCTATCACCTTTTTAGAAACAGGAATGAAGACTTGATATAACCCATTAATCAACAATAGACCCCGAGAAACTGGATCCACCTTCCCCCCGCCCCCCGCCATCAGCCTTTGATGGCCCAGCAAAAGAATCCAGATCATTCCAGTCCAAAGGGATAAAAGCCCCCTTTGCAAATCAGTATGGGCTCGCTCTCTGCCTCTGGAGCAGCCGGTATCTCCCCCTCTTGAGATGTGCTGTACTCTCTCTATCACTTTCCCTCCTCCTTCCCCATCCTAAAACCTCCATAATAAAATATGTTTTATTTCACTGCTGGTCAGCTCCTGAAAATTCTTTTTCTGCAAGGAAGACAAGAACCCTGAGGAAACCCTGGGTAAGGCTAGGTCTGACTTTCCTTCCTGCAAAGAGCAATTCCTCACGCCAGCCTGAGTTTGTTGCTCCCCAAGAAATCTCGGGTGGTGGGGATCAACTCCTGTGCCTGCCGTGCAGGGGCTCATCACAGATTTTATCTGTCCTAAGCCTGCCCAGCGGGTCCCGGGGGGCTGAGGCAGCTGTGGAGAAAGCAACCATCTCTCTCCCCTTCTGGCTCACATAAGTCACCAGTAGGGTCCACCTGCATCAGAAGGACATGGAATCATCTGTGCAATAAATTAACTTTGAATCTTCTGAATTATGTATGCAAATCTTTCATACAATAATTAAGAACCCACCACTATAGGAAAATCCACTTTCATGTTAACAGTTATGTCTTTTTATGTAACGGTAAATATATGTAAAGGACACATAAATATAATGTTTTCAGTTTAAATTTTGCATAAGTCTTGAAAGCTTAAATTGTTTTTTGTTGCTGGGTGGAAGAGATGCACATATCTGGAGGTGCTCAGGGCTTACTCCTAGCTCTGGCAGTGCTCAGAGGAGCATATGAAATGCTGGGGATCATGCAAAGTTAGCCCCTTGCCTCTGCACTATCTCTCCTACCCCTACAACTTCAAAATATCTTATAGAGCAACAAGGCAAGTGGAAACCATTTCAATTACCAAGTTCACAGAGAATTTCTCTCAATATATAGATTACATTTAATTGTCTACATGTCTTTTATTGCAGTATGTTTTAATAAATTGATTGTTAATATGTTAATAAATGAGAAGGTCCTTCCTTTGCAGAAATATAAGGCACATAAGAGAAAATAAAAGTAAAATTTTTATATATTAGGTTTTCAGTGAAATATGATCTGCCAAATATTATGTTCTACTACCCCTGGGGAAAACATATGTCTCTTACCTAATGAGCTTAAGAAAACAGCCTTATTTCAAATCTTACAGGAAATTAAAAACAAACAAAACTTGCACCAGAAATTTAAACTCCCTTAAGTTTCCTTAAAAGTGTTAAATTAGACTGAAAATGGAATGTTTTAATGCCTTAGGGAAGCAAGTTGGCTATTTACATAAAAATTATTTCTATTTCAAAAGTAAATTAATATATTTCCTCTGGTTAATTTTAGTGCATACATTTACATAACAAAATATTCTACCTGTAGCATATCTTTTCAGTGCTGGAAGTAAAACGTAATGATTTTTTCAGATAATAAAAATGTTTTCCCCCTAAAGGCAAATGTAATAAATATTTTAGATTTTGTGGACAACTTTGTCATTCACCAAGCTTGGTGGATCATGAAAACAACCAGAGAAGATTCACACTCATAGGTCTGACTATGTATTTTAAAACTATATTTACAATAATAGGTAGTGAGTAGGATTTAGCTACCATATAGTGTTTTGACCGTTGGCACAGACTGTTGAATGTCCTTGAACAGAGTTACAAACAAATATCCCTTTTGACATTTCTATGATCTGGACCACTATAATCACAAATAACTTATCAATCATATTCATTATAAAGTATTTAACATTCCAAAATAATGTGGTTATTTTATACCCTAAAAGTATTAGCCTTGATATTATGCAACTCAGAACACTTTAAGCCAGATATATGAAGCATCAATATTGACTATCTGTTTGAATGTGATAGACATTAGAGGTGAACAGAATAATAGTTTCTTGAAATTAAAGTATATTAACTTTAATTAATACATTAATTTATCTTCATTTAAAGTCTCTGAAACTTACAGTGAGTAACTAGTCAAGTTAATAAAATCAAAGTGTGACTAAGTGGCCTTTAATGTGGGTCTGTATGAATCCCAAAACTTTTCTTTTGCTAACAAAGGTTGCTACTTGAGGAAGAAAAAACAATACATGTATTTTAGTTTGCTCTATTTTTTAAGTAAGAATAAGTTATGACATGGCATTGAAAGGAATTATCTTCTCTCCTGTTCAGAGTTAAAAATATTTATTTTTTCTTACATTCTACCTCTTACTTTGTTTCCTCCTTCAAATAGTCCTAACCCTACATGAAGACAATAACTCCATATTTGCCATCACTTAGGTGTCAGCAAGTAAAGCAATATTATCATATCTGCTTGAGGCTATGGCAACACACTAGCAAGATGCATTTATGGGAAAGGCATAATGAAATTAAGATAGTAATTCCTTTTTTGGTCATAATTTTACAACACCATGCTATGCAATCATTATCTTATCTTCAAGATCTTGTGTGAATTTTTTATCTGCATGTTATCACAATGAAAAAATCAAGGCATGCTGAAATTAGGTTACTCCTGCAGGTGTCATAAGTAAATTCAGGATGTTTAGAGCAGAAGACATTTATTTTAGTAGCTAGAGATATTCAAATTTGCTTTGAGCAATTAAACTTGAAAGAAAAGAATTGCTGCAATGTTGTAGTGATGTTAACACTCTTAATAAAGGCAAAGGTTATAGCTGACAATGATGAGATTTTATAACATCAGCAAAAACAAAGTAATATTGAAATAATTTGAAAATAGAAAAGATGTTTGAAACAGATATTATTCTTAGAGAAAAAAAATTCTTACATATATGTAGCCAGACCATACTGAATGAAATATTTTATGGTACCAGAGATTATATTTTCTATAAATAAAATTAAAAATAATAAATTTATAATGTAAGTAAAATACTTCATGGCTTTGTACAAAATGTCTAATAGTGTTATCGAGAACAAAAGATAAAATCATGTTGAAAAATGACTGATGTCAGTAAAAACACCTAGATATAAAAACATTGTATTTTAATTTGGCTGACAAGTTTAAGGTATAAGTGATATATATTTTTTGATTTTTGGGCCTCTCAGGGCTTATACTCAGGACTTACTTTGTGCTCTATGTATCTTTCCTGGTGGTCTCAGCTACCTCAAAGGGTGCTAGGGATTAAACCTAGATCAGCAGTTTGAAAGGCAAACTTCATATTGCTCTGGAACCTAAATGATAAAAACAACTTTTAAGTTCAGATCATTCCTTTAAAAATTTGTATTTAGATGCAAAATTTAAAGGGAAACTCTATAAAATGGTAACATGTCTACTCATAAAAAATATTCCTATCATATTTTAGTTATATTTGATAATTACAGAAGAGAAAAATTTAAACAAATGCAAATGGCACTTTAAAAAATAATCAAAATATAAGAGCAAATTAAAATACAATTGTTTTAAATTAACAAATTACATGTTAAGTTATCTGTTTTATAATATTTCACTTTTTTAGTGAGGTAGGCAGTATGTAGGGGGACACCTTGGCAGTAAATTCTAAAAGCATTAAAACTACGAAATGTCTAAAGCTATGAGATATCTCCCCACTAAGAATTATCCTTATATACATATACAGCATACACATATACAGCAGTTATGTGTACCTAGGTCGAGAAGTCAACATGATGAATGACCTAAAACCTGAACTGCGCAGGAGGAAGGGAGCGGCATGGAACACCTTCAAGAGCATCAAAGAAATAGCTAAAAAGGACAAAGAAACTCGGCTCCTGGCACATCTCTTTGACTCCACCGTTCTCCCTGCATTAACATACACCTCAGAGACCTGGGCTCTACCAAAGCAGGATGAGAATGCTATTCGAGTCTTCCAAAGAGGAATCAAAAGAGCTATGTTTGGAATATCACACCTCACTCAAGTGAAAGAAGGAATCCGAGCTCCGACCTCTGTCGCTGTTCCAGAGTCAGAGACACTGTCTCGTTTGCCAAGGCATAGAAAATCAGATGGGTTGGACATGTAATGTGATTTGGAGACTACTTCTTGACTAGAGCCAAGTTACTGACTGGATCCCCCAGGATGTCAAACGATCACGTGGTAGCCCACCTACAAGATGGTCAGACTTCTTTGTCAAGACATGAATGAATGGTTTGAGGCTCTTCGTATTCCTGAAGCAAGCAGATGCCAATGGGTTACACTGGCACGTGACAGGGTCAAATGGAAATGTTACTGGTGCCCACTCGAGTTAATTGATGAATAACAGGATATCAAGTGATCAAGTGATCAAGTGAAGAATTATCCTGCTGCCAGCACAGAACCAAGGCAAGGAACCATGTGCCTATAAATAATAAACAGAAGCACTGCGGTGATAAGTTTTGGGGGCGAAAGTATGTTTATTTTTTTCTATATATCATCTATGTATCTATCTATGTATCTATGTATCTATCTATGTATCTATGTATCTATCATCTATCTATCTATGTATGTATCTATCTATGTATGTATGTATGCATGTATGTATGTATGTATGTATCTATCTATCTATTTATCTATCTATCTACCTATCTAATCTATCTATCATTTTTTATTTATGCTTTTTGGGTCACACCCAGCAACTCTCAGTGTTGTGGGCCCTGGCTAACAGCCCCTGGCATAAGGAAGGGAGACCTAGATCTTGCCAGACTTCATCCATGCAAAAGTTAAGGGAAGGACTTGGGAGAAACTCTGCCTTGCTACTGCTGCAGAAAGGAAAAAGGAAGACACGAAAGCAGCAAGTGTTCTTGAGAGCAGTTCCCATTTTATTGAGCACAGCCAATGCCTTTTATACAGTGCCTGGGTAGAGGAGATACAAGTACAAGTCCTGGAGCACCTGCAAACTCCTGGGCCGCTGCAATAGAACGCAATTCCATGTCCCTGTGTCAGAAGACTAAGCACATTTTGTGCTAATGTTTTTCATGTGGATGCTTTTGGGCTTTATTGCCCTAAGAAAAAGGGGCCTACTTCTGGGTAACACCTTCAGGTCCCCATGGTGGGAAAGAGTCAGGCCCTAAGACTAGCCCCTAGTGCCCACCATATCAGGAGGTTACTCCTGGCTCGTTGCTCAGGAATTACTCCTGGCGGAGCTTGGGCTACCATATGGGATGCTGAGGATCAAACCGGTCAGCCGTGGTGCAAGGCAAACTCCATACCCACTGTACTATCACTCCTGTCCTTTTTGTCTTTATTTTGAAGCAAAATTATAATTACTGATTTTATTTGAGTGCTCAATAAGTTTTGAGTGCTTTTGCCACATTGTCATGTGAATGATGGCATAAGTAAGAATTAAGTTGCCTCTCCTAAAAATAAATTTTTATTATCTGTACTAAGTTCCAGATAATAGTCTCTACATATGCATTTCAGGAATCTCATTAATATATACATATGTAATCGAAACTAGTGCATAAAAATGTATGTGTGAGAAGACAAATTTGTTTTTAAAGTAAACTAGGACTCAAATCAGATTCTTAAAAGGCAAATTACACAGACTTCCAGAAGCCTCAGGCACAATACCTGATAATCTATCATGTCTGCTATCTCTGCTGAATTGCCTGGTGTCACTTGGATTGTAATTCACCCTTTTCAAGCTCCTCTACCTGCAAAAAGCTAGGGATCTTCAATCCAGATAATGAATGATTACAAGATTCTCAAGTTAGTTAAGTAAATAAGAAAAAAAAAACCGTGAGGACACTCTCTGATTTACTGTTCTAATTTAGATCTAGTGTCTGTTTTTGCTACTACACAGATCTTATTTTGAGAGTTTTCTTTTTTTTAAACTTTAATGCATATTTTTTTTAAACATTATTAAAACACCATGATTCAGAGCCTCTCCCAGAGTCGCAGCGATCCCTGGCCCAGGCAGGCACATCGGGTGCCCCCTACAAAGCCTCCAAGCTGTGTAGCTACCACAAGGCCAGACCTCTAAGTGCCCCCTCCCCAACTTGTACCCAGAGAACCCCCACCTTTACGAGTCGCAGCTCCTCATGCTCCAAGAGCCACTCACTCAAAGTGGTTGCCTGATCATCTGGGGAAGCACAAGAGAAAAAGTCACAGCTACAGAGAGCAGCAGCGGGACGCGAGCGGAACAGGCAGATGGGCCAATGCTAAGAGTGGGACCACCCGGACACAACCACCAAGGGAAGTGAGGACGGAGCCCCAAGGACAGCCGCTCTTGGTAGCACTTCATTAGATCAGGCCTGCCCTCGGCCTCTGTGTACACTCCAGCAGGATCTGCCTGGCTTTGCAGCCTGGACGGAATTCATTCTCTCGTTGGTGGCTGGTCCTGGATGTGACCTTGGGATGAATCTGGAAATGGAATGTGAGGCTGGAAGATGCCCTGGAGGCAGGCCTGGGCCTGGGCTCTCCTGACCATCAGCTCCACAGTTGGTCCAGGCTGGGTCCTTGGTGCTAGCCATAGGCTGTCTCTCTGCCCCCTGAACTCACACTCAATTACGTTGAACCAAGAAAATGTAGTACCTTTGCCTATATTAGGTTATACTTATATACATATTTTGCAGTGATTTGCAATGAGATAATGCCCTTTATAACCCCTTATTTTCTATCCGCGTTGTAAACGAGTGTGTGTAATACCAAAAAAAAAAACCTCGATTTACAAATTTCTTCACAGTACAATTGTCAACACTCATTGATACCAGACCCACTACCAGTGTGCCCCTACCACCATCAAAGGACACAGCCTCCCACCAACACCATCTCCATGCCAGCTCCCCTAGCCGGCTGTAATCACATTGATCATTGCAACATGTATATGCAAAAGGTTTTGATAAAGACCTGATATTAAACTGGGTTGTAATGTTGAAATGGTGCGAGGCTGCATTGTGGCCATTCGCTGCTTAAAGAAGCAGTACCAGTTGTGCCTCTGGTCCATCTCCCTGGAGTTACTCAGAAGTCCTGGATCATGGTGGGTGGTGTATGGCGCCTTCACAGTCCACGGTGCAAACCATTGAGAGTTTTCTTAAGTCATTCTAAAACTGACTTCTTTTCACATTATGAGGTAACACATACAATAAAATCATTTGAGGCCAGAGATAGGTGAAGGCTTAAGGCACTTACTTGCTAGGTAGGTGACCAGAGTTCTACTCCCAGAACCTAATGGTCACATGAATATTTCCAGGATACAGCCCTAGAAACACTGAGACTTTGACAATCTTCTTACTGCATGCCTGAACAGCTCCATAGCCTGAAGCCCTTGTTAGGAATCAGGAGGTGCTCCATGCCTTGTGAAATCACTTGGGAGACAACCCTGAAAAATCATCCTGTAAGATTTTTTGATTTTTAAAACTTGACAAAGAATCAACGAAGCATCAGATATTAATAAAAGAAAATGAAGCTTTTTAACTAAATTCATCACTGTATCACTGTCTTCCCATTGTTCATCAATTTGCTCGAGTGGGCACTAGTAACATCTCCATTAGTCCAGTCACAAGCAAGTGCAACCCAAGGGCAGCTACTTGCTACAGGGATAGGAGGAGCATGAAACCATTCTTCAGGTAATGGAACTGAGGTCCATAATAGTTACTAGTCTTTGGCATAAAAGTAAATAAAACACGGTAGCTTGCCAGGCTTTACCATGTAGGTGGTATAGTCTCAGTAGAAGGCTCTCAACCTGAGCATTTACTGATGAAACTTAAAGGGGGAAGATCAGGTTTTCTCTTGGATGGAGCTCTGAGGAACTATGGAGTCTGGATGTTGAGAATGACTAACTGCATGATGTGTGGTTTGCTCTGGCTTCTTGCCAGGCTTACTGGTACCAGTTAAAACATGTCTATAACTGTTTACTATGTATAAATGTGAAAGAAATTGGGAAGAACCTTATGCAAAATTCAGTATCCTATAAAAATATCACTTAGAAGGTGTGGCAGTTAATTCATGCCTTTTTATTTTTATCTTCCATTTCTACATTATTTTAAAATGTGTGAATGTGTATGTATATATGAAGATACCAGAAAATTAATAAAAATAATTAAATTTAATACGTGAAAACTATCCAAAAAATCATCAAATTATTATTTTGCTAACTTTTTAGTTAAGAAAGTTTGCAAGCTGCATATGGTAAAAATGTTTATTATGAGTTCAATTTGATATTCATTTTTAGTTAAATGACTTTTAGATTTATCTTCAACCTCTCATATTTATTAATGATTAAAAGAATACAGTTGAAATTAAAATTAAAATATGGTGTGCTAGCTACACTGTAAAGATGTCATTCAGATGTTTCTTGTCAGTTACTCTCTGATAATCAATAATAGACCTGCAATATGGACTCAGAGTTATAAAATGATATCTTAATTATTACACTCATTCCAGTGTATTCATTTTCAGAACTTGCTTAAATGCAAATAATATATTAATTCTAATAAAAATTTATGGTTATTTAGGCAAAAAGTTTAAGACATAGTATGCTAATAATTTTTGTTAGAAAGAAAAGTCAGGTTCAATGAAATAATTTTTAAGTATATACATTTAAAAAAACTCAATTCAATAGTATAACAAGTGGAAATATATATCTCTATATATGTGGTCAGCAACAATAAAAAAGTAAAAATATGGAAACATATTAATATAGAAATACTGAACTGTACATTATTTAAGTAACTACTTTACCTTGTAAAGCATTTGTATATAGAAATCAATATTGCTTCTGGATAGAGATATTAATAAAACAAGAGAAATCCAAATTGAGTACTAAATCAAATTAAACTAAAATATACTAAAACACAAAAAATTAGTAAGAGTGCACAGCAGAGAAAATAAACTTTTGCATTAAACCTAGAACCTAGATAACTTTAAAGAAGCAATGCTACTTTAATAAAAATTAAACTAAATATCTCCATACATCCTGTCACATGCTAGTGTAGCCCAAGGGTATCTGCTAGCTCCAGGAACTTAAATAGCTTCAAACCATTTCATCAGGTCATGGGAATGAGGTCTATAATTGTTTCTGGTATTTGGTGTATCAAATATGACACCGGTAGCTTGCCAGGCTCTGCCGTGTGGGTGGAATACTCTTGTAGTCACCTCTAATCTCTAGCATTTATTGATGATCTTTGCGGCGCAAAGCCCCCACAAAGCCTGGCTTGTGATCAGCTCTTCCGCTGGGTGGAGCTCTGATGACGGGGAAGTGTGTATTTGCCCACTTGAGCAAATCGATGATCAATGGGAAGACAAGTGATACAAGTGAAGTTAAATTAAATTGTATAATGCTGCATTGAACATTTAAACATATGATCAAAATAATTGTAAAAAAACTACATTAATTATAAATCTTTCTATTATTTTTTTGCATAATCTGAAATTCTTCACAAGTGTTTATACCTGCAGACCAATGTCACAAAAAACAAATTTCCAGTTAGCTCATGATTTACAATACTGTTAATAGGAGTTTCATGCATATTACTTTTGAATACTACCACCAAAGTGTATGTTTTCTTTCACCATTGTCTAAAAAAAGCCTCCCTGCCCCTCACTCTAATATCCCCACCTCTCCCTCCACACCCTCCCCACTCCTACACACACAACTTTAACTACTACTCTCTCCAGAATCTCCCTATCATGGTAAGTTTAGTTCTATAGATAATCTTTCAGATCCTGTTGCTTCAGCCATTAGTTATTTCCTTTATCTTCCTCATAGGAGAAATAATTCTGTACCTGTACTTCTACTGCCTGATTTCATTCAGCATGATATGGCTCTCCATATCCAATCATATGCTGGCAAACTGCATAAACATTTTTTTCTTATGATATATTATTATATACAGAGAGTAATTTCTGTGATCTCTTATGTTGATGACACAAAATTATGTATTGCCTAATAAATAATATGAAACATGTAATTACATATTTTGCTTGGTGGCCGTACTTGGTGGTGCTTAGGTCACTCTTGCTGTGTCTAGGGATCACTCCTGGCAGTGTTCAGTGCATCATGTGTGATGTCAGAAACTTAACTTGAGTCAAGAGTGTTCAAGGCAAGTACCTTTACCTCCAAACTATGACTCTGGTCTATATAATTTTAATTAATTAACCAATCTATGTTTTGGGTGCCACACCAAGATGTGATCAGGGTTTACTCCTAGCTCTGAGCTCAGGAATTACTCTAGCAGGCTTAGTGGACCATAGGGGATGCCAGAAATTGAATCCAGATAAGCTGTGTGCAAGCAAGTACCATATCCACTGTATTATTGCTCTGGCCCTGATATATTTAAATGCAATCATTGGACTTTTTGACCAAAAAATAAGTTATTGAACACTTTTTAAGCTTTATATTATTAAATCAAATTCAGTAATATTTATGAAGGTTAACCATTATTAAACATTGAAATATATTGGAATACATGTGAAATCATTTAATCTTATAATGAATTTAGTGATCACACTAAGATATTTACTTTAAACCATACATAGGGATTTTAGGATAAAGTAAAAAGACAAATTAATGAAACATTTTAATAATGAGCTTTAATTATGAATTATGTTGATCTATAATATCCATTTTGATTCAGTAAATTTAGTTTTATGTTTCATTTCTTTTTTTTTCAGTGGTAATAGAAATCAAAGGGCTTCACACATGGAAGGAACAGCTCACTTAATTAACAATTTTATTCATGATAATTAGTAATGCATTGCTAATTAATTTAATAATCAATTTGCTGTTAGTAAATGCTATTAATTTTATTTAATATGATTTAATAGTGAGTACCACTTAATATTATTTTAAAATTTAGTATAAATTATATATGTATTACTAAACATATGTAATATGCTATATATAATTGTTGCATAATATTGTATTATATATTTCTGTATGCAATAAATTACATATAATGTAGCTACTATACTAAGTGTATTACATTTAGTTATTAAACATGTTTACTGAATATAGTAATTTAATTACTGTATTTACAAAATGTGCAATACATTAATCTATATTACTGTTACCTTCGTTAAAAATCTGTGAAGGCTGGGACTGGTGTGATTGCACCGTGGGTAGGGCATTTGCCTTGCACATGGTCTACCTGGATTAGATCCCCAGCATCCCATACATCTCCCCAGTACTGCCAGGAGCAAATCCTAGTGAAAAGCCAGGAGTAACCCCTGAGCATTTTCAGATGTGAACCCCCAAAAGAAAAAAATACTGCAAAGGTCACTTATATATAAGTGAATTTGATATATCACCATAAATTTAAATTAAAGGTAATTATGATATGAAGTGTAGCAAATCATTAAATGTTTAATTTATCTAGTGGTAAGAGTATTATTTAGAAAAAAACAGGTCGAAGGAAAAAAGTTGATAAAAACTTTTTGATGGGTATGTTTTCATAAACATGAATGTGCACATATATACACATATGTAGAGATTAAGTTTTCTATAGCATTACTGTGCTTTGTTATAAAATAGCATTTACTTGGGGCCGGAGCAATAGCCCAGTGGGTAGGGAGTTTGCCTTGCACATGGCCAGCCCATGCCAACTGAGGTTCGATCCCGGGCATCACATATGGTCCCTTGAGCACCTCCAGGAGTAATTCCTAAGTGCAGAGCCAGGTTGTGATCCAAAAAAAAAAAAAAATTAAAAAATATAAAATAGCTTTTACCTCTTTTATGCTATTCTTTTACCCTCCTCTTACCTTGGGAGAGGTCAACCATTCCTTTTAAGAATTGGCAATGGCTCTGAAATTCTAACCTGCTAAGAAACATTCAGATTCTGAAAACTTGAAATCTTACCCAAAGGTATAGTTTAACGGCAATTGTGAGATTTATATGCTTTTGGATTTCTTCTGAATGTATCACCGAGGCATAATACACTTTACAAAGGCCTATAATGGTACCGAATACTGGTGTTATGTGTAGCTTCAGGTCATATTTTCTATTAGAGGAGATATGAGAGCATAAAAATTGCATTGGATAGTGCATCAATAAAAGAACAGTATGGGCCTTATCTTATCTTACAAAAATTTCCAATTTGAAATGTGCATTTTTGTTGTGAAATGCTTTAAAAGTTCACAGTACTGTCTGCCTCTACTGTCTGAATTATACCAAGCTATTTCAGTAAAGCTTTTGTTACAGTTGAAGATCTATGAACAGAAGAGGTGCTCTGCTAAAGTAGAAAAGGGAGTGAGGCAGAGAGCAGCATAGTGTTAGATGAGGAGCTAAAGGAAAGTTTAGAAAATATTCTATTAGATATTTAGTGGGAATATATATCAATTTTCACTTGAATCTTGCTTTTCAAGAAGAAAGTAATAAAATAATGTATTCAATTCTCCTAACTTACCCTCCACACATACAGAATAACATCTTGAAAAAAATTCTCACTGTTGTCAAAATAGCATATTTTATGGGGCCATTTACTTCACATTGGGAAGAAAACTAAAAAATAATGAAACACATCTGTTTTGTTTTATTCTTACCTCTTATCAACACTGGCTTGGAAATTATCCCCACTCTATTTTTCTGTTTGTACCACAGATTTACCTCAACAATATTAAGTATAATCTGTAACTTTTCTTTGACTGGGTCATTCAAAGCTTTTAATTTTTACTACAAATGTTTACAAACATTAAGAAAAATAACCTAAAAAATATGATTCTTTTTTAAAGAGAACTATATGCTCTTACTGACTGAATAAAACCATCTTAATTTTTTAGTCAAATGATTAGCCAAAAAGTAAGGTTATTAGAAGAACATTTAAATAAATTAGTTGGAAACAATAGAATCACAAATCTTAGATATTCTCTGTTAGAGACTCAGACAAAAACATATTGAAGGTATTTAGTGATTAAATTAATTCCTCGGTATATTTTAAGGATTTGTAGGATATATTTACTCTTGTATAGTCTAGAGTATCAGTAATAAGAAATAAAGTACATAAGTAAATATGAAGAAAAATAATTAATTTGTTTATTCACAAAGCATTTGAGGGTTACTGTTCCATTTTGAAAAATTGAATACATTTGTCTAATACTATAGTATTTTTATTGGATATATATTACATTTTTAATGCACACCACAGTTTTTTATTTAGTATATATATACTAGTAAGATAAGCATATGAATATTATTTAGATGAATCTTTTACGAAATGGCCACACTATGGTATTTTACTGGAAATGTTCCACAAATCCTTATTGATTTAGTGCTTAGAATTTATGTAATTACACTAACCTTCTTGTCAGGGTTTGTTAGCTTGCATTCTTTCCAATCTTTATTAAAAAAATTTTGGTTCACAAAAAAATAGAGAAAAAAGTAAAAAAGCATTTTAAATTAAACACATAGGAACAATTACTCAACATACTATTTCTAGACACAGCAAGCCTGGCAAGCTGCCCGTGTCATATTTGATATGCCAAATACCAGTAACATTTATATTAGGTCATTCCCATAACCTAATATAATGGTTTGAGGCTCTTTATGTTCCTGGAGCAGGCAGATGCCCTTGGGCTCTACTAGCATGGGACAGGACATATGGAGATAATACTGGTGCCCGCTCGAGCAAATAGATGATGAACGGGAAGATAGTGATAGTGATAGTGACTATTTCTCTTTGACTGTGTGCATTTCTTCCCACTTAACATTGACAATACAACTGTATTTGGATCCCTAAAAACAAACATACAAGAATACATGCAAGGCGTATGAATCAACACAAAGTTGAGAGAAAACACAGAATAGCTTAGCAATTGATTACAGAATTCATGTGCTAATTCTGCCACCGATTATGTGGGGAAGGTTTGTAAAATTTTCTTAATACTGGCTTCATTTTCTTTAATAATAAAATATGATTCTTTTAAAAGAGTAAATTTAAGCATAAGCAGAGATGGACATAAGACAAGTTATTAATGTAAGTCAATTAATTTGTCTTGAGTATTCTATTATGGCTAATTCAATGTACTGGATGATCTGATCCCTCATTCATGAAAGCCTTAGCTTTCAATGAGACTGTGTTGAGGTTGGAATTATAACAAAGAAACTTAGGTAAAATATTCATGGAAGAATATGGCTCTTGTATGATAAGATATTAGAATATTAAATTGCTTTCTCTGCTCACATAAAGAAATGTCCCAAAAAGTAGAGCATCTCTTCCTGGATATTGATTCTGTTGGCATATTTATCTCAATATTCCAAACTCCAGAATAATGTTAGGTCAATTGATTCAGATACTTTTTCATGGTATTTTGTTATAGAAATTAAAGTTGACTAAGGAGAGCAATGAAAATATGACCACAATGCAAATTCTTATAACTACTTTTTAAAGGTGATTCATCTTTATTGCTTGCTACGTAGACAAATTTTAAAAAAATGACAAGATGAAGGAACAAATGCACTAATTAAACATTCGGTACTTTTTAAAATGTGTATTTCTTTGCTATGACATTATTTGCTATAATCTGAGAAAGTCATGTTGATTGAATGTGACTCTGGATTCCTAAACTGACCATCAAAAGTAACTTGGTGATAAAATATTAAATAATAATTTTTCTGTAATTTTAGGCATGATAAATAATACTAAATTTGTGTATTATGTAAAAAATTCTATAAAAGATACAAATGACTTTTTTCTGTGGAATTCTTGGTGAACTGCACACATAAGAACTAAATATTACAAAAATGTGATGACATAAAATACATGACTGCCACCTTAACTTAAAATAACACATCTTTATAAGAAATAATTTATATATATATATATGTTGATGTTATTTTTCATTTATAATCTCAACTTGGCTGAGTTAACCATTGCCTAAATAGGTGGTAAACTTTAATTCTGTGTGTGTGCGTGTGTGTATGCCATAATGCGCATATTTCTAAAAGAGAATGATGGTTGAATAAATAAACACTTAAAAAAGATTATCTGACCAATGAATATGGCTGCTACCAATCCCTAAGAGTCTAACTATAACCCAAAACCAAGTAAATGTAAGTTTGCTCTTTGAGTTCCGATAGCTATCTTGTGAATGTGGATCTCTATATCCCTCGTTCTCACAGCTTTGCTTGGGATTGAGATAGTGATTCTCTTTGTTCTCAAGACTTTAGGTTTGGGATGGAGTGATATCACTGGCTATCACTGGTTAAACTACAGGAGATATCATGGGAATTCTTGGTTTCCTACATAAGCTAATATGATGTAATATATCTAACTATGTTCTATTGAATCTGAAATATCATATTATATATGCATTATATAATATATGCATGTATGTGTTATACTTAACGTAATTTATATACTTATATATGTATGTATAGATATATTGATATATATATATCAATATATCTATTTATAGATATCTGTATCTATATATAGATATCGATAGATATATATTGATCAATATATCTATATATCACTTGATCACTTGATCATTTGATATCCCGTTATTCATCAATTTGCTCGAGCAGGCTGCAGTAATATTTCCATTTGACCCTATCAAGTGCCAATGTAGCCCAATGGCATCTGGTTGTTTCAGGAATACAAAGAGCCTCGAACTGTTCGTGCTCAGGTTCTTGATAAGGAAGTCTGACCATCTTGTAGGTGGGTGGCCAAGTGATCTTTTGACATCCCATGGGATCCAATCGCTAATGGCTCTAGTCCAGCGGTCTTCTCCAGATCGCATTATATGACCAGTCCATCTGATTTTTGATGCCCTGGCAAAAGAGACTGAATCCTTGATTTTGGAACAGTGATGCAGGTCGGAACTCCGACTCCTTCTCTCACTTGAGTGAGGCATGATATTCCAAGCACGGCTCTTTTGATTCCTCGTTGGGGAGACCCGAATAGCATTCTCATCCTGCTTTCGTAGGACCTAGGTCTCTGAGGCATATACTAATGCAGGAAGAATGGTGGAGTAAAAGAGATGTGTCCAGAGTCGGAGGTTCTTTGTACCTTGTGTTATTTCTTTGATGTTTTTGAAGGCAGTCCATGCTTATCTTTTCCTCCAGTGTAGCTCAGGCTTTAGGTCATTCATCATTTTAACTTCTTGATCTAGGTACACATAGCTGCTGCATTCAGCTATGTTTGTTCTGAGAGTGAATTAGGCCTCTGGAACTAGTTAATTTTTCATGAACATAGTTTTGTTGCGATTCAGCTGTAGACCTATCTTTCCACATTCTCGGTCAAAGTCAGCCAGCATTTCTGCCGCTTGGCTGATGTTTGGTGTTATTAGAACGATATCATCAGCGAAGCAGAGGTGGTGTAGTTGTCGGCTGTCTAGCTTCACTCTCATTCTGTCCCATTGTAATTGTTGCATGATGTTCTCGAGGGCAGTGCTGAAGAGTTTTGGTGAAATGGTATTACCCTGCTGAACCCCTCTTTTGACATCAATGATCACTTCCCTGTAGAATGGTGAGATCCTGGTGGTAAAACCGTAATATAGCTCACGAAGGATCTTAATATATTGGGTTTGAATGCCCTGTTCGGCTAGAGGCTTTGATGAACGCTTCAGGCTCCACAGAATCAAAGGCTTTCTTTAAATCAATGAGCATGAGACAGAGCGGCATTTTGAACTCCATACAAACCTCAATGAGCTCGGTTATCATGTGGATATGGTCAATTGTGCTGAATCCTTTCCGGAAGCCAGCTTGCTTGGCAAGGTTGTTCTTCATCCAATGTTCTGCAATCCTGTTCAGGATGACTTGGGTGAACAGTAATATCTATATATATATTTCTCTATATATACTTTACCTATCACATCTACATATTTTGTCTTTTAGAGGGTCCTGGGCATACTCAGGCCTTACTCCTGCTCTGCTTAGGAAATAACTATAGGTGGGCTTGAAGAGCAATATGGCATGTCAGTGATCAAATATAGATTGGCCAAATGGAAGGCAAGCACCCTACCCATGGCATTTTCATTCTGGTCTACACTTAATATTTTGATATATCACTTGATCACTTGAATCCCGTTATTCATCGATTAGCTCAAGCGGGCGCCATAACATTTCCATTGGACCTAACACGTGCCAATGTAGCCCAATGGCATCTGGTTGATTCAGGAATATGAAGAGACTCAAACCGTTCCTTCAGGGTCTTGAAAAGGAAGTCTGACCATTTTGTAGGTGGGCTGCCACGTGATCTTTTGACATCCCGTGGGATCCAGTCTGTCGGGGCGCACCGCCGGGGTCCCCGACAGTGCCGGGAAGCGAGTTCCCTTCTACCTCGGAAGCCGGCGAGGAATGGATGAGCACTCAGGGATCCGATGAGGTTTTAAAAGACTTTACTTATCACAGGTTCAGGCATACAAATCAGCAAAAGGAAAAACCCGATGCTTAGGATTCCAGGCTAGAACCCCAGCCACGTGTAGGCCAAGATGGCGACCACCACGTGCAAAGGCTTTGGGAAAGGAGAAGAACACTTCCAAGCAGGGCGACCGCTCACAGCGAGCACAGCCCCCAAAGAAGCGCCGCGAGTGAAAACCGGCTAGTTTATATCCCTTCAACTCAGACCTTCCTCCCATTGTTATGGAAAGCAGGGAGTGTTAAATGTCCTTAGATAATCCCTCCCTGCACCTCACCTAGGCCCTTTAGTGTGCTAATGCAGCGGCCCTTAAAGGAGTCCTGCAACAACTCCCCCTGATTAGTTTACTAATAAAAATTGAAAAGGTAAGAAATATTTAGTAATGTACAGAAAATTAAGATAAGAAAAAACAATTCGAATTACAAAATGATAATACATGTTACTTTAGGATCCTAACTTGTTTTTGGACCCAAAGCAAAGTTCAAGACAAAGTGTTTTTAGCTGTCTGATTATAACGGACTATCGTTTGCACTGTCCATAATTTGTGAGAGTCAATTTGCTATATTTTGTGTAAAGTCTGTGGGGCTACTTCTGGAACAGCAATAGCGGTGATCATATGAGTATGAGTCTCTGGAGAGCAGCGATCAGGAACTTCGTTGAATTGTCAGGAACACTGGATCGGGTCTCATGAACACTGGAACAAGTATCTCGAATTCTGGAACAGGAGTCTTGAGTGCTGGAACAGGTGTCGGGAACATCGGTGTGGTATCTTGAACTCTGGAACAGGAGTCTTGAGCGCTGGAGCAGGTGTCCGGAACATCGGTGTGATATCTTGAACTCTGGAACAGGAGTCTTGAGCGCTGGAGCAGGTGTCTGGAACATCGGTGTGGGCGTCTTGCAGGGCTTCTTCAGCAAGGGAACATTGGCACCGGTAACTGTACCTGTAGCTTTGGCGAGACAAAAAACACTTTTCGAGGTTAATCACAAGTAGAGATTTTAAGGCTTTGTAGGGATTCAAGTCTGGGATGGAGAGAAGAATATAAAGAAGCTCCAACATGGGTGGAGCAGGGGAAATAAGTATGAGAATTGATGATTTTAAAATTGATAAATCTAGTGGATCAGCAGTGGAGTTGATGAATGTAATAGAGGTTTGTAGTGGTCAGAAACTGAGAAGGTAGTAGTTGAGACATAACATAGACACAACATTAATCACAAACATAATGGTGGCCACCACATGCACACACACGCACACATACATTTGATCGATCAATATCTTACAGCTGTATATGTGACCCATTTAGGGTGATAAATGGTAACGAGTCAAGCGCTTCATAAATATAAAGCCGGCAAATGATGGTGAGAAAGTGTCTTTTCCTGTGAATAGAGCATTGGGAAAAATTAGTTTTGCAAATTATTAAATTTTTAGCGAGCACTGTTTTAGGAGTCTCGGAGTATTGAGCACTGTAAGCGCAGGTTTACTGGATTCGAATATCTCATCCTGTGAACAGAATCATTAGAAAAACAATTTTTTTATTGATTTAGCAAACATTTTTGTAATGAGCACTGTGATCAGAGTCCACCCATTTTCCACCCTTTTTTTTTTTTTTTTTTTTTTTGCAAGAAAGAAAATATTTAGGCTGTAAGGCAAGATATTAGACATGAACCATGATCACAGACTGCAAAACAAGATCATTATTAAAAGGAACCAATCCAGGAAGTTTAAACAGCAACTTGCAATTTAAAATTTAAGACTTTATATTGAAAGAATTAATTGTTTTCTGATTCTTGGAGAATTCTAGTCTTAACAAGTCGCAGAGGGACCCAGAGTTTCTTGGCAGGGTTATCGTCTGTAGAAATGAAAGCATAGCCTCTTCCCCGAATGAGGAGGTGACCTGCAATCCATTTATCATCAATTTTCACCCAGATAGGTGAATTGACTGTTTTTTGAGTTTGCATATCTTCTTGAAAGTGACGTTCAGCCGCGGTATAGGGATCTCCTTGAGGTATATTTAAGAAGTTTAAGGTAAATAATGTTAAAGATAAAGAATCCATTGGAGGCATGCTTGTTTTTCGTTGCTTTAATAGCTGAGTTTTAAGTGTTCTGTGGGCACGTTCAACTATTCCTTGTCCTTGTGGATTATATGGAATTCCTGTAATATGTTTGATCTGCCATTCCTCGCAAAAGGATTTGAAGGTTTTGCTGGTGTAAGCAGGACCATTATCTGTTTTTATGGTATGGGGAATACCCATGACGGAGAAGCACTGGAGTAAAAATGAACAAACAGATTTAGCTCTTTCAGGCGTCATAGGAACAGCCCATATGAACCGGGAATATGTATCGATGACCACATGAAGGAAAGGTTTGTTGGGAAATAAGTTAGTATGAGTTATATCCATCTGCCACAATTGGTTTGTCTGTAAACCTCGAGGATTTGCTCCTGCTACATGAGATGTACAATGTAAAGGAGCACAGACAGGACAGTTGCGGACAATTTGTCTAGCTTGTCTCCATGGGATGCCATGGTGTACATGAAGGCGGCGGGCATTTGTATGTAGAGTCTGGTGCTCTTCCTCAGCTGATTTAAATACTGGTGCTGCCAAGAGATCTGCTGCTTCGTTTCCTCGAACCATTGGCCCGGGAGTCGGCTGTGAGAACGGATGTGGGAGATGTATATAGGGAATGTTCTATTTCGGAGGAGATCTTGTAGTTTATGGAGCAGCTCCTGAATTATAGGATTATGGGCATTTAAAGAAGCAGTGACAATTCCAGGAAATAAACCAACTACATATGCAGAATCACTCACCACATTACATGGGCCAGATATATGGGATAGTAAATGTATCAGGGTGGCGAGTTCCACTTGTTGGGCAGATTTATAATTTGTATGCACAGTAGTGGTCAACGAAGGACCTGTAATTCCACCCCTTCCTGATGAGGAGCCATCAATATAATACACTGGAGCATCAGGAATGGGAGAGGAGCGGACAATGGTGGAAATTATAAAAGGTGTCCTTTTCAGAAATTCCCAGGTTTTTCCAGCTGGGTAATGATAAGATATTTCTCCTGAAAAATCTGCTAAAAGCTCTCTGAAGGATTTCACTGAGTGGTAAAACAGCTTCAATTTCTTTTTTAGGGTCAGGTAGTACAATTACATGGGGATCATGTCCAAGTAATACTTGGGTTCTTGATCTTCCCTTAATTATAAGATTAGCTATCATCTCAAGGTAAGGTGTAGCAGTACGATTCTGCTTGTTATGTAAGTAAACCCATTCTAACGGTCCAGATAATTGGGCTATAGCAGCAGTTGGAGACTCGGGAGTGTTGAAGACCAAGAACCATACCTTTTCTCCGGGATTAAATCTGGAGAGGTAAGATTTTTGAAGCCGATTCATGAAAAAATCTAATTCCTCTTGAGCTTTAGGAGTTAGCTGCCTTGGGCTATTTAAAGCAGGATCACCTTCAAGGGTGTGGAACAGGTTACTGAGCTCACAGTTAGGAATACCAAGGGAGGGCGCACCCAGTTGATATCCCCCAGCAGTTTTTGAAAATCATTCAAGGTTTTGAGCCTTTTCTGACTAATGGAGATCTTTTTGAGGGCGCACTGTAGTGCGGTCAAGAGCATAGCCCAAATATTCATATGGAGGCTGCATCTGGATTTTCTCGGAGCTACTTGTAAGCCAGCCTCTGGTAAAACTGTCATTACATCATTATATAAATTCTGGAGATCTCTGGAATTATCACAAGCTAGCAGGATATCATCCATGTAGTGGATGATGTATGCCCCAGGAAATTTAGCACGAATGGGTCGCAAAACCTCATCAACAAAGTGTTGACACATCGTAGGTGAATTAGTCATTCCTTGGGGCAATACTGTCCACTGAAACCTACGTAAAGGACCTTTATGATTAATGGAAGGGACTGAAAATGCAAACCTTTTCCGATCATCTGGGTGGATAGGTATGCTGTAAAAGCAGTCTTTTAAATCTATGATAATTAGCGGCCAATCCTTAGGAATAGCTGCTGGAGAGGGGAGCCCAGGTTGTAGGGCTCCCATGGGGACCATAGTAGAATTTACATTCCTTAAGTCAATCAGCAAACGCCATTTGCCTGATTTTTTCTGTATTACAAAAACAGGAGAATTCCATTCTGAAAACGTTTCCTCAATATGTCCTAATTTCAGCTGTTCTTCCACTAGATTTGTTAGCGCCTCTAACTTTTTGGTATTGAGGGGCCACTGTGGTGTCCATATAGGTTTGTCAGATTTCCACTGAATACGGATAGGTAGTGGGCGCTTAACCACAGCGGCCCCAATTAAAAAGGGTTACTCCCGGTGTTAGGCTTATTATGGAGAGCTGGAATTGGTGCTCGACGGGGGTGGACGAGGTATGTGGATTACTGCCCCCCCACTGCTCCAGCATGTCTCGACCCCATAAAGTTAAAGGCATAGGGGCTATATAAGGCTGGACCATGGCTACATTCCCTTCAGGGCCAATACACGGCAGCCACCTGGCACTCTGTCGGAGAAGAGAGGAGGAGATATTGCCTACCCCGCTCAGGCTATGGGACACTTTCTTTAGGGCCCAGTTAGAGGGCCAATACTTGGTGGAGATTATGGATATGTCTGCCCCTGTATCCAACATGCCTTTGAATTTCCTTTTATAAATTTCGATGGGTATAACCGGCCGCTTGGCCTGAGAAATTCTGGCAGTGTACCCAACTAGATAGTTAGCAGGTGGCTGGTGGGCTTGGTTCTGTGTGGCTGCATAACCAACAATGAAGTTGGCAGAATGGTTGGTACTGTTTAAGCCACCAGCTGTAGGGTGTTCGGACTGACTACACGGATCCTCAAAAAATAATAATAGTTTAGCAAGTGGTTCCCCTTTTTTAAAAGTCCATTTAGTTGGCACAGATATTGACAGTATTATCTCTCCATGAGATTCAGGATCCAGAAGTCCGAAATGCACCATAATTCCCTTAAATTTCAGCCAATCGCTCCCCTGAATTAAACCCATACTACCTGGGGGAGCAGGTCCTTTTATCCCTGTTTTTAGCATGTAGGGGTCTTGACTTGGGTATATTGTGACAGTCTTGGGGCAGAGAATGTCGAGACTGCCACTGCCTGATGGGGTAGGCCAGAGAGCATTTATTGACTGTAATTCTGTGGATTCTGATTCGGAGGATATTGGGCAGGTGGAATGAAGGAGAGTGCCCCTGGATTCAGCTGGGCCTGGGGCTGGCCCCCCCACCCAGTTTCCCGCATTAGGGGGAGGCATAGATGTTATTTGAGCCTGCGGAGCTTGTGGAACCTGGGAGGGGGCCCATGTAACATTTCCTATAAAGGGATTATTAGAATGTTGCCCTGTATTGATAATTGTAGAAGATGGGCAATCTCTACGGGTGTGTCCCTTCTTTCCGCCCAGATAAAGCAGGTTATCTGTCCAGATGAAGCCTGAGGCTGACTTCGCCTCCAAGACCGACAGTCTCTGGCCCAATGTTTTCCTTTTCTGCACCTTGGGCATGGTCCAGGTGGGGCCCTTCGAGGGGTGGAGCTGCGATTATTAGAATAGTTTCTCCGATTATTGTTTATCCTTTGAAATTTATTGTTTCTCCCCCCTAGAGCTGTCTGACTTGTTTCTCTCCCTAGAGCTGTCTGACTTGTTTCTCTCCCTAGAGCTGTCTGACATTTCATCCCTCTCCTGATCCTCCTGCTGTATGGGATAAGCCTCTATATCATCCTGTGTTTTATGGGAGGTTAAACCGACATTTCTACAGGCCTTTAGATACCCCATGAGGTCAGCCTTTTCCCCTAATACCATATAGTAATGCTTCGACATTTTTGATTAGCATTCTCATATGCTAAGTTTAGTTTTAGGATTTCTTGAGTGGTTGGGTCTTGAACCTGTCTTTGGATTGTTTCACATAATCTCCCAACAAAATCAAAGTATGGTTCATCACGACCCTGGTAAATTTTTGTATAGCTACCTAGAAATTCTGGGTCGGAACCTACTCTTTCCCACGCCTTTAATGCTGTCTCCCGAGCGAATTTTAAAAATAGGTTCAGGTAATGTCGCTTGTTTTGCTTTTTTTTTCCATTCACCTTCACCTTTTAGCATGGCAAAAGTTATAGTATGGCCTGATTCCTTTTCTCTTAAAGTGTCAATATTCTGGTTAACCCCATCTGCATACCACATATGCCATTGCATGTACTGTGATTTGTTTAGACAAGTATCGGCTACCGTTTCAAAGTCTCCCAATACCCACTGACTACTTTCGCTCCAATCAGCTAAATATTTTAAAGTATAAGGACTTGATATTCCAAACCTGTCGCAAGCCTTCCTAAGCGGGGTTATTGCCTCAATTTTTAAGTCTTCATGAATCGGTTTTACTTTATCTTTAGATTGGTCATGAGAAAGATTGCTGGGCTTTGCTCTTTGACTCGAGCTAATCTGTTTCTCCCCTTCTTCCTCATCAGAGCTTGTAGTATCTGGCAGAGGAACATCTACCCCATTGAGGGTATTAACTCTGGGGAGATTTTCAGCTTGGGAATTTGCCTCCTCTGGGTTTTCCTGTTCCTCCTCTAAGTTATCAGCCACATTAGAATTCTTTTTAAATTTTTTTTTGCTGGGAATGTATACACCTTTTTCAAGTCTACAGTTTTTGGGGCGTGTTTGTGAGCGGCTTTTAGTTGGTTCACGCCTCAGTATTGGGTATGCGCTAGGTCCTGATTGATAAGTTATGAAATCAGAAATCTCCCTGCGTAACACATCCATTTCTTGGTTTAAGTTTTCAAGTTTCCTATATGTTTCTTCCTTTTGTTCTTTCAATCTTATGTGTAACTTCCAAACCTCCTCTTTCTGTCCATCTATTCTATCTCTCTGTCTGTCAATTTCTTCCTCTAAGATAATGCTGATTTTATCGATATCCTTCTTCTGCTCTTCAAACTTTACTTCAAATTTTAAATCCTGTTTAATAATTTTACTTTCCTGTTCTTCTAATTTTTTCCTTGAATTTTAAATCCTGTTCTTCTAATTTTTTCCTTGAATTTTAAATCCTGTTCTTCTAATTTTTTCCTTGAATTTTTAAATCCTGTTCTTCTAATTTTTTCCTTGAATTTTAAATCCTGTTCTTCTAATTTTTTCCTCAAATTTTAAAATCTGGTTAATAATTTTACTTTCCTGTTCTTCTAATTTCTTTTCAAATTTTAAACTCTGTTTAATAATTCTGTCCTCAAGCTTTAAGACCAGTCTACCTGTAGCTTTATGATCCTCACTTATTTCTTCAATCGCTGAGTAAATCTCGTCCCTTAAGATTGCATTCAATTTATTACTTTCCTCCCTCTCTCTATTAAACATTGTCCTTACGCAAAGGTACAGTTTAAAAATCGCAAGGACCCAGATGATTTGTGAAAAGATAGAGTAGTTCTCAGAAAGGAACTTTATAGACTGGGCTATGTATGGTTCCGAGCCAATAAAAGATACAATGTATCTATACCATGAGATATCCATCATTTTACTCACGGTTCGGAGGCAGATGATCTCTGTCCGATGATAATTAGACCAGGCGATGTTCGTGGTGCCCACACCAGGGGCGCCAAATGTCGGGGCGCACCGCCGGGGGTCCCCGACAGTGCCGGGAAGCGAGTTCCCTTCTACCTCCGAAGCCGGCGAGGAATGGATGAGCACTCAGGGATCCGATGAGGTTTTAAAAGACTTTACTTATCACAGGTTCAGGCATACAAATCAGCAAAAAGGAAAAACCCGATGCTTAGGATTCCAGGCTAGGAACCCCAGCCACGTGTAGGCCAAGATGGCGACCACCACGTGCAAAGGCTTTGGGAAAGGAGAAGAACACTTCCAAGCAGGGCGACCGCTCACAGCGAGCACAGCCCCCAAAGAAGCGCGAGAGTGAAAACCGGCTAGTTTATATCCCTTCAACTCAGACCTTCCTCCCATTGTTATGGAAAGCAGGGAGTGTTAAATGTCCTTAGATAATCCCTCCCTGCACCTCACCTAGGCCCTTTAGTTGTGCTAATGCAGCGGCCCTTAAAGGAGTCCTGCAACACCAGTCAGTAAATACGGATATAGTCCAGCGGTTATCTCCAAATCGCGTAACATGTCCAGCCCATCTGATTTTTCGAAGCCTTGGCAAACAAGACAGCGTCCCTGATTCTGGAATAGCAAAAGGAGGTCAGAACTCCAAATTACTTCTCTCACTTGAGTGAGGCATGATATTCCAAGCATAGCTCTTTTGATTCCTCTATGGGGACCCGAATAGCATTCTCATCCTGCTTTCGTAGGCCCAGGTCTCCGAGGCGTATGTTAATGCATACGGAGAATGGTGGACTCAAAGAGATGTGCCCAGAGCCAGAGGTTCTTTGTCCTTTTTAGCTATTTCTTCGATGCCTTTGAAGGGATTCCATGCTGCTCTCTTCCTCCTGCGAGCTCAGGTTTTAGGTCGTTCATCATGTTGACTTCTCGACCTAGGTACACATAACTGCTGCATTCAGAGATTTTTTCCCTTGAGAGTGAATGGGGCCTCTGGAACTAGCTCATTTTCATGAACATAGTTTTCTTTAGATTCAGCTGTAGACTATCTTTCCACATTCTCGGTCAAAAGTCAGTCAAGCATTTGTGCTGCTTGGCTAATGTTTGGTGTTATTAGAATGGTGTCATCAGTGAAGCGGAGGTGGTGTAGTTGCCGACCATCTATCTTCACTCCCATTCCTTCCCATTCTAATTGTCGCATGATGTTCTCGAGGGTGGCGCTGAAGAACTTTGGTTAAGTGGTATCACCTTGCCGAACCCCCTCTTTTGACATCAATGATCACTTCTTTGTAGAATGGTGAGATCCTGGTGGTGAATCCGTAATACAGCTCACGAGAGGGATCTTGATGTATTGGGTTTGAACACCCCTGTTTGGCTAGGGCTTCGATGACTGCTTCCAGTCTCCACAGAATCAAAAGGCTTTCTGTAAATCAGTGAACATGAGACAGAGCGGCATCTTGTAGTCCTACAAACCTCAATGAGCTTAGTTACTGTGTGGATATGGTCGATTGTGCTGAATCCTTTCCGGAAGCCAGCTTGCTTGCATGGTTGTCCTTTATCTAGTGTTCTGCCAATCCTGTTCAGGATGACTCGTGTAGCTTGTAGATGACAGACAACAGGCAGATTGGGTGATAGTTGCCGATGTCCTGAATATCTACTTTCTTGAACAGTAGAACTGTCCTGCTGGTTTTCCCATTGGGAGGGTACTTTGAATTCTGACAGGTAGCATGTGAAGAGCCGAATAGTGTATTGATGAGTACTGATGGCAGATTCTACAGGTGTTCAGGTCTGACTTTGTCTGGGCCTGGTGCTTTTCCCTTCTTTACCGATGAGATGGCATGTCGGATTTCAGAAGGGAGAACATTGGGAAATGACATATCCATCCTGTGGAATTTGGTATGTGGGCAGGTTGATGTGACTATCAAAAGAGATCTGAGTAGAAGTCCTGGATAATCTTCTCCATTGCCTTTCTGGAAGATGTGATAGATCCATTAGGGTGTCGGAGGGCAGTCATCTTGGTCTTATAGTTGGCGAAGGTACAGGCTGGCGGTGAGAATGCTTTTCCGGCTTCTGCTGCATCTTCCAGTATTTCTGCTCCTCTGTCTTTGAGGTCTTCTTTTATCGCTTCTCTGCACTGTTTAGCAAGCTTGGACTTTAGCATTTGGTCTCCTGTGGCTTGTGCCTTGCCATGTTGGCGAATGAACTCCAGAGTTTCTGAAGACAGGCGTCTTTTGTGTCTTCTCTCTCTCTCTCTACATTCTTGCACAATCATGGTGGTGCTGTTAACCAGTCGGTTGTATTCTTCATCAATGCCGTCAATGGTGGTATCTTCCCATGTTGCTGCAATGGTGCCAAAGAGTTCCCAGTTGGTGGTCGTTCTGGGAGTTCTTTTCTTAAACTTTGCAGCCTTTTCTCCCCGTTGTGGGGAAGTAGGAATTTTGCACGGGGGAGATGGTGGTCTGATCCTGTTTGGAATTTGGGGATAACAGCTAGATCGGTCAGACAAAACCGTCGATTGAAGATGATGTGGTCAATTTCATTGTGTCCACCAGGGGAGATTCCCCATGTCCAACGTTTCGCTTCAGCCTTCTGGAACTGTGAGTTCCCATGAATGGTCTTGGTGGACATGATGAACTCAGAGTGTCTCTCATCCTGTTCGTTCCATTCTAGGCCGTGAGGTCCCAATGTGGAGTTCTTCAGCCCGATCTTCTCGGTCCTATCTTGGCATTAAAATCACCGACTCATGATCTTGTAGAAGGTGTGATCTTTTTCATAGAACTCCTCCAGTTCCATGTAGAATTTCTCAATTTCATCTCCCTTTGTATGTGGATGTTGGTGCATAGACAAGTTCGATAGAAATTGCTGGCAGTGGGCCACATCTCTTCAAGTGTAATTTTCCTATCCAATTTTTTAGGCATTCAAAATCAATCAATGTTGGCGTCCATGTTTGTATTGACAAGGACACCAACGCCTCGGATGTCTTTTTTCGCCATCGTTCCAAGGAACAATTCTTCTCTGGTGTCAAATACAGCATGATGCGACTGACGCCTCCTCATCTCAGTCAGACCAATGATGTCGGTACTTGATCTTTTGCATTTGCACCATCAGATCCTCAATATATGCTTCCGTGCCATGCGCTTCGACAGCACATATACTAAAATTTTTGATATATAAATGAATGATAAACCCACTTTTCTTGAATTGATTAACCATGGACACAGTTTGAAAATGAATGGCTCTAGACAGTTTTACATAGATTTATTGGGCCTATAAGGCCCATATGAATCTGTTTCTTCATTGTTGCCAGCCAGCATGAGAACTGCAGTTTGAGAGTCTGCCACTAACCTTTTCAAGCATCGCCTTGATTTTGTCATTGCCTCCCCAATGTCAGTCTGATGACATGGGTCTAGATATAAAAGTGTATGAATTAAAATGAGAAACTCTGAGTCCGTGATCAATTTTAGACAAACAAGGGAGTTACATTATTTTATGAAACTTATTTGATGGAAAGGAAATACATATTACCTATTAATCAGTCATAATCTCAAGTCAAATGTGAATTTGTTCAAGAATTCTGCTCTAATTTTTTTAATTAAGAAGTAATAAGCCACTCCATTGTCTCTCCATTATAGAGACAATGAAGTAAAATCTAACAAGTGGAAATTTCATTAGGACCCTCCCTTTCTCTCCCTTTCTCTCATTTTCTCTTTCCTTTTCTACCTTTCTTCTTTCTTTCCTTCCTTCGTCTCTTTCTCTTCCTTTATCCTCTCCCTCTCGCTCCATTGGTTGTCTCCCCTCCCTCTCTTTTTTCTTTCTTTTTTCTTTCCTTATCTTCCTTGTTTTTCCATCCCACTCTATTCTGTTTGCTTTCTCTTTCCTTTTCATTTTCATCACTTATTATGTATCAACCTTTCTTCCCTTTTCTTTTTTTCTTCTTTACTCTCCGTTTCCCCCTTTCTCTCACCCTTCTTTTCTTTCTGAGAAGATGGGTAATTAAGATCCACCAAGGAAGGTGTTTCCTTCTTGCTTTCTAGTGCTCTTAAAGGGGGACCATTCTGTGGTGTTTGGGGTTGGACCCAATTATACTCTGTAAGGTAAACGTCTAGCCATTTAGTATTTTCTTTTGAATCCTCTGTTTCTTTTTTAACTAAAGAAAGAGTTACTTACATTTTTTCTTATGTCAGGGGAGCACTAAGAAACACAATTTCTGTCAAGGTCTTGGACATTTCCTTCAAAAGTTATAAAAGAACAATTTTTGACTCTGTAATATAAGCCAGTCATATTTTGCATTTAATTTAGGCAGTAGCCTTTCCAATGGAAACTAATAGGCATTTTTCCATTAGCAGCATTTCCAATAGAACAGGGGAAGACATTGATTCCTGTGTATTGGTGTTTTTGCTTTTGAAATATAGTGCAAGAAGAGGAGTGTGACAAGATTGATGCTCAATAAAAGGCTTCATTGAACTCTAAACTCTGAGGGTTATCCATAAGTTATAAATTTTTTGGCTGTGGATTTAAAAGGCGAGACCAATATTCATGTCGTACTATCATATGAACAATAAAATTGTGCAGCTGTATTTATTGGATAAGGATTAGCTTATTGTTTAATTTTAGAAAGGGGTACTTTTTAAAGAGTGAAGTGAGGAATAATAATACCAATGATTTCCAATGCATCCTGAAATTGGAGACAAAATTGTAAAAAATAAACTAAAAGACTGATGTACTTAAAAATACATACTTTTTAAAATAATTTTTATCATATTGCTCACTAATTAAGTACTTAAAATTATAAAAAGCATATTAATTTCAAACAAGTCACAGTACATGGATGAATGTGTTATTATTTCATATTTAGTCTTCATTTTTTAAATTATTTCAAGCATTTCTTTTTACTTCTATTTGGTGACTGGATGTGTCCAATAATTATCACATCGGTCTGATAATTTTTAAAAAGAACTAAGAACTAAGAGAAACAAGATTGGGTCGGTAAAAATTTTTAGAAGACAGTAAAAAGTAATCCAGATAAAATTAAAATATAATTTCTTTTTATATTTTCAACGTATTATTTCCATATTACTATTACTGTTTGCTATAATTCACTTTAGAAAGGTTTGGCAACAGAGTGTCTTAGACCTGTATAGTCAAGCTGGAGTTACTGTTGACATTTATTCAACTCTCTGTGTTCAAGTTAGCATGTTTTAAAATGTTCTCTTATCTACCACATTTATTACATAGAGGAAAGCCATTAGTTTACTATAGCATGCTAAAAACTAAGAAAATTGTCTAGATTTTAGCTTTGGCTCTGTCTCAAATCTAAGTAACTTACAGCTGTGATTACTTATAAAGTACTTATTTTTTAGCTTTATGTTTTCCACGTAGCCTCATTTCAGCACATACACAAGCTTTGATGATAAAGTTCAAGATTTCACACTTGCCCTGACTGCTTGCTGAGTTGCTAGTGCAAGTTTTTTGGACCATTTTGTCACCATGGAATACAAGCATCAGAACTTTTATTAATACCTCATTAAATAAAATAAGTAGTGACAATAGGATTTATTTTCCAGCTTTTTCACTTAACGAGGCAAGCACATCAAATCATTGAACAATGTCTGGAGTTACTTTGATTCAGTTTTTTGTATATATAATAAGAACCTAATAATAAAATTTGCTTTTCAAAGTTTAAAATGAAAATTCCAAAATCTTTTGACATTATGCAATTTAGGTAGGTAAGGCGTTTAAAATAAACTAGAAAATTGTATCGTTATTATAAAGAAAACATTAGAAATCATTATGTTTTCGTGATTCTTCCAATAAATGTTTCTTTCAACATACTTATTGCATTTCAGAGGGAATTCAAGACTTAGAAACTAGGTATTCCTAATATAGTACACTCTCAACATTTCTAATTCTCAACAAAAACCACTTTAGTATTTAGAAAATATTTCTAAACAAGATGACTGGAACTATGGTGTTTTGTTGTTTCAGACTAAATTATTTTCATCAAAATAAAATATCTATATTTTGTGTTTCTTAATATTTAATTTGGGACTATCAGCACATATTTGAGAAATATTCTCTTATTATTATAATAATCTCTAATAGCTAAATGAGGATGATGGTCTAAAAATGGCCTATCAATTATTTTAGATGCTTTTATGTCAAAACATCTTGGATCTCGATAAAAGCATTTACCTGAGTTCCATTTATTATAATGTGAATTTGTTGCACTAGGAGCAATTTTAAATGACCTTACACTGTGGAAACCCTCCCAAACTTTATACATAAAGCAGCTGGTTGCAAAATTGAAGAGGCTGGCTGTAGCACCAACTTGAGCTGTAATGTTACTAAACAGACCTTTCTTTATATGGTGTTTCAAAACCACCCTGTGAAGTCTTAGAAAATTGCATTTCCAAAGGGCTTATGGAATATTGCATGAGATACTGGAGAGAACAATGAATATTTCTTCAAGTCACTATTCTAGATATGGTCACTAAAATTGGCCAAAATAAATACAATCATTATCACTATACTACATCAAATATGCTTTTTCCCTCTGGTGTTACTTTAAGAATATGAGTTAATTCTGAATAAAATATATAGGATGGTCTTTTCTATGTAATCTTAAAAAACTATGTTCCACTAATCTTGAGAAAATTGGAAAAGTAAATGATAAAAATAAATCTTTGTCATCAATAAATAAAATACTACATACCCATTATAAATATAAGCAAATGCTTACTATGAGATATTTAAATAATTATGGCATGGAAATAAAATGAAATTTAATAAAGAGGCTCTGAGTGTGCCTTAGGGAGGGTTAATACGGAGCCATTCATCAAAAAGTGTTTGCCTTGCTTGTATATCCTCATCTTTAATCACACCCTACTCATTACAAGGTATTTTAGTAATACACTACTTAGAACCAATGTCTTTTTGATCTTTGAAACATTGAACTGGCACCTTATCTAAATGTAATGAGCTTAAATGAAAAAACATCTTCATTTCATATAGAGAATACTATGCACTTTCTAAATGGTTTCAAAATGTTTTTATCCACAGATCTTTAAAAGAATAGATGGTTCTTTGTTCCTCAGGTCCAATCCCTCAACTCACTCTGCTCAGAGATCTTTTATTTCCTATTGGTTTCCCTCTAAATTAGATGTACTGGTATACCCCAGAGTCAAAAATACAGTAAAACTCAGTAAATGTAGATTTTAAAACAACACCACTTTAAAATTAGTACTACCTCACTAACCATCGGAAAATATTACCAAAGAGAAAGTTACAGACTAATTAAATAAATGTCAACAAATACAAACAGAACAGATATTTATAAGGTGAGTGGTCATCATATTAAAAAAAATTCAGCTGACATACTTCTCAATAACCTTAGAATTAAAAAAGTAAGCAAATAAACAAAAAACATAGACCTTCCACTGAGATCAGGCGTAAAACAAGTTTATCCCACTTTCTCCCACTATGATTAAATTTGAAAATTGAAATACAAGAGTGATCTGACAAGAAAAATAAATTTAAAGGGACCAACTTAGAAAGGAAGAAGCATATTTTTATTTATATATTTTAATTTAATTTAAGCCCCCTACCCTACAAAAATCTAAACTATGTTTGCAGAGGACTTGAGACTCTAAATAGAAGAGCCATAAACTTGAACTTCAGAAACTTGAAAATAATAAATCCAATTACAATAAAATAACAGACAACTAAATCAATTCCAGAAACAGCTACTGCGAGGCTTTTGTGCACATAGTAATAGAGGAAAAGATAAAAAAAGCAAAACAACACTTTGCTCCGCCAAAATGTGTTCCAAAACAATCAAACACTAAATCATCTTTAAGAAGAAGATATATGAGAAAGATTGTACCTTAAAATCTACACCAGTTCTGAAAAAATTAAGAGGAAATAAAAATTGTGAAAATACATTTTAATGGATAGATAA
>JAJIBD010023711.1:0-162323 GCA_021461705.1 Cryptotis parvus | reverse complement strand
TTTTCTTAAGTTTGTAAAAATTATAAATGGCTATGAAGAATAATGCTCAAAATAGAGCTACCTCCATAGTTATCAATGAAAATAAAATAGTTCTGGGAAATAAGAACTACTAGAAAATAATTCTGTTATGTCATTATTAGGTGTCTTGATATTTTAAGTACCATGTCTATAAACAATTCATGTCGCTTTTAGAGTATACTTTCTTGCTTGTTGTCGGACAACGCTTCACTGCTCAGCTGTTGCTGGGGTGCAAGCTGCATTTCCCAACAACATAGGGGAACAGGACAGGATCCCTCCTGCCCCGGGGATCGGAAGATAAAGACAAAACCCCCACAAATCCAGCAAAATTCCAAAAAGGCTTTTACTCATACAGGTTCTGGTTTACAATCCAATACCAGGAAACCCCCCAAACTTTAGTTCTAGCTGGACCCACACTACATGGTTGTGTTAAAACCCTCAAGCCAAGATGGAGCTACCATGTGCTTAGGGCCCAAACAACAAGCAGGCAGAAAGGGAATCAAAACTGGCAGAGAGCAGAGCCGATAGAGAGAGTAGGCTACAGAGAGCATGGAAGGAAAAAGGTAGCAGTCAAGGCCAGTTATTTCAGGTTCAGGTTCTCTTCCCTAAGGAGCTCTAGTAGGTCTATTGAAATGTGAATTTTGCCCTGGTCAAAATCTGCCTTATAAGTTTCCTTGCAGGCCCTATGTAGCAATGGGGAAGGGCATCTGAGATAAACTATCTCAGAATTAGTACAAAAGGCATATATGCCATGGGTATTCTACAGCTAAGTATATATTTCTTCAAACTTTCATGAGATCCTTATCTTTACATCACAGTTGTTCTGGGTCCTAGCCTTTAGACTTAGTGGAGCACCACATTCAGTTGCCAGTAGGCAAACACCTCATCTCTCTGATTTAATTATGGCTCTGCCCCAGGGGCCCTGGATTTTTTGATGGTGTGACATAGAAAAGGACTGGGCTCCCTGGGATGAACCCAGAACCGCAGCAGAGCCTGGCAAGTTCTGTCGGGAAACCACTTTACATGGTGTATTCGATATGCCAAAAACAGTGACAATAATGGACCTCATTCCCAACAAATAAAGAGGTTCCTGGTGCCCACTCAAGCAAAACTATGAACAACTGGAAGACAAGTGAAGTGATACAAGCGATATTATATAAAAGATCCAATGCAGCGAGATAGATACTGGTAAGAGTTGTCCATAACCACAGGGGGATCCTTGAAGAATGAGAGGAAATATTTATACCAGCTAACATAGAATACATAGTAAGATACTCTGCCACATAGAGAGTCACAGATCCAAACTGTTTTTCTACCCCTGTCTACAAAGTGTCCTGCAGGAGGTAACTCCAGGCAAGATGCAGAGGCTTTGGGCAGCCATAACTAGGGTGTGTACACCAAAAGCTCATCTTTAACTACTGTTTGTTTTAAATCTGTGTTGTCTACAAATCTTTCTAAAGATTCCACAGAGATAGTATGTTCTTGATGTGCATGTAGATAACCTTCATTTGATCCCTAGTACCCCTTTTAGCCCACCAGTCCCTCTAGCAGTAATCACTGAGCACAGTCTGGTATGAACCTAAACCTCCCCAGGAAAAATAATTTTGAGAGCAGCATGGTGTAATGCAATGGACATGCAGTGAATTCTACATCTTTATATAATTTGATAGATTTGACATTATAAACTCATTAAACCATTACTACCATCAAGATAAAGACCATACCCTCACCTCCCCACAAATTTTCTTAATCCCTCACTCTTAGGAATCATTTCCTGTCTCTTCCCAAGTTTACACTGATCTGTTACTGCAGATTTATTTATATTTACTAGAGTTACATATAAATGCAATTTTGTCATATGAATGTTTTAAGATATGGTTTGCACTTGCATATCTCATGGTGGTATAATAAAATAAAATTTTAAAATATATGGTTTCTTCTGCTAATAATTTAAGGTTGGTACTATTTTGGTTATCTATATTTGTTGTTGTTGCTGGATTTCATTTTGTTATATCCACAAGTTGCTTGGGTTATTTCCAAGGTTTGACTATTTCATATAAATTGCTACAGATGGTCTGTGAATATGTGGAAACATATTCACAAAGTCTTGTGTGAATATGTTTTCCTTTCCTTTGAATGCATGCTGAAGAAGTGTGCTAAGTTTTATGGTAAGTGTACTAGTATCTGTGTACTAAGGAGTCAGAGAAGTGTTAAAGTGCTTGCCTGGGACAAGGCCAATCCCTGTTCCATCCCCCATTACCACCTATGTTCCCCAAGCACTAGCACAAGTGATCTCAAAGCTCAGAACCTGGAGTAAGTGTTGAGCAGAATCAGGTGTGGCCAACCACAAAACAAAACAAACAAAATAAAAGTGGCTGTAATGTTTTTTTATCTCCCTCATCTGTGTTGTTGGATATCCCTACTTGTATGTTGTTCCACATCCAGACCGATAAATTTAACTGACAGTTGTTTCTGGTTTTGGTCATTCTTGTGGTATGTAGTAGGTGCTCTCGGATGATGATCCCTTCTTTCCACTGAATATTTGCCATTTAAATGACTCTTTGTTGTAGTGCCTGTTAAATTATGTTAGTCACTTTTCCCCCATCAAATTATATTCCTGTAGACATAGTATTCTTTCTGGATACTGGTACAGTTTCTTACTATTTTTTTTTCCTCTAGGTTTTGGCCTTGACTTTTATTTTGTAATAATGTCCTTTGCCAAAGGAATGTTAGAAAAGATGATAAATTTCTAGAAAGTTTCCATTGAATACGTAAACCAATCTGGAAAGAATTTGCATCTTAATATATTGTCTCATGATCCGTGATCTTCTATCTCTCTGCTTAATGAAAGCTGTGATTTTTCAGGACAGTATTTGCTCTTGTAAACTTATAGGTCTTATCTAAACTTCCTTTTTCAGATTTAGCCTTAACTAGTTGATACCTTTATGCTAAATATATATATATATATATATATATTTTTTTTTTTTTTGCTTTTTTGGGTCACACCGGCAATGCTCAGGGGTTACTCCTGGCTCTGCACTCAAGAATTACTCCTGGCAGTGCTCGGGGGACCATATGGGACGCGGGGGGATCGAACCCGGGCCATGCCGGCCGCTTGCAAAGGCAAACGCCCTACCCGCTGGACTATCGCTCCGGCCCTAAATGATATTTTAAAAGCCAATTTGATTTCTAGCTTTCTGTTGCTTTTGATAGGAATACATTTAGTGTTTGTGTGTTGTTCTTAAAGTCTGTAACCTCTCTTAAGTCAACTAGTCACCTTTGTTTTTCTTTACATTTAATTTGGCTTCTATAGTCATTGTCTATGAATATATAACTTTTTATTGCTTTTTGGGTCACACCCAGTGCTCAGGGGTTACTCCTGGCTCTTCAGTCAGGAATTACTCCTGGCAATGTTTAGGGACCATATGGGATGCCGGGATCAAACCCGGGTCAGCTGCATGCAAGGCAAACACCCTACCCACTGTGCTATCTCTCTGGCCCCATAAAACTTTTTATCTTATTTTTAATAGCCATGTTTTTATTTAATGTTACTTATCTCTTTTATTTTTCTTTTTTAATTTATTATACTTGCTGGTATTAACGTACTGGTATTAACCACAAAAGTGGCAATAGCTCACATCCTGGTGTTTTTACTGCTCTTATGGGGGATTTTTTTTCACCACTAACTATCTTATTTATTCATGTATTTTATGTTATTATTTTTAAATTATATCACCATGGGTTAGACAATTACAAAGTTGTTCATGGTTGCATTTCAGTCATACAGTGTTGCAGCACCCATCCCTCCACCAGTGCCCATTTCCCTCCACCAGTGCCCCGTTTCCCTCCCGCTCTCCATCCCTCCTGCTTTTGCTTCTCTCTCCCTTTCTCTCTTCTTTTGCACATTGTAGTTTGCAAAACATATTGAGTGATTGTCATGCATGTCCTTTTATCTGCTTTCAATATTCTGTTTAGCATTACCATTTCCAACTATTATTGGCAGACTGATTTAACAATGTTATTTACTGTAGACATCTTGTAGCTGTTTCTTCTCATATTGAGAGGAATAAATTTTTTTTGTTTGTTTTGGGCCACAAAATTAATGATACAATATTAAGCTTTTTTGGGGGGTCAGATATTAATATAGCAACTTTTTATAATTAAAATTGACTTTTGATACAGCGTGATTGTAGGTTTTTTGGCTAATCTGACAGTTTACCCTGTATGGGGAGTGTGTCCTTCCCAAGCATTGCTGAGTAGTAGCCGCTCCTGGGATTTCCCAGCTGCGAGCCTCAGAGAGCAATGATATTTGGGCCTTGAGGTGCCAGTGGCCACCAGGACCATACCAGCATCGCGGCGGCTAGGGAATATGCAATGTTTAGACATGTACCCTAATCCTATATTGGGTTCTCCCGGCTTGACAGTCTGAAGTTAGTTACTGTGATATCGGATGGGCATTTTCATTTAACATAGTCTATGTCCTCTGTGGTGTGGTTTATTACTATGTTCTATGACTTCCCCTTTACCTTACCTTCAAATTGAATTTTAATAAAATATTGAAAATTGATGGGGAGTAATAGGCAGTGGTGAAGGAATTGGTGTCGAACTATATAGTCCTGAAACTCAGTCATAAATATCTTTGTAACTTTGTGATTCACAGTGATTCAATTAAAACTAAATATTGAAGACTGGTCTGAGAGGTATACTACAGTGGGTAGGGTGCTTGCCTTGCATGTGACCCACCTAGATGTGATCCCCAACATCACATATGGCCCCCAGCCCCACCAGGAGTGATTCCTGAGCACAGAGCTGTGAAGGACTAAGTCCTGAGGCACCACTGGGCGTGACACCCCACCCACACACCCCTAAAATAAAAACAAAAAGGAACATTTTCTCCTGCGCTCTGTGTAATTACTATATGTAACTCACTTAGTATGTGTGGATGGAAGTACTGCTTCTTGCCTTTCCTAGTAAACATGTAGAATAAATTGCCCTTAAATTACTTTCTCATTTGTATTTTATGACAACCTCTTCTGTTCATGATTAGGGAGAAAGAACATGTTCTATATATTTAGTCTATTCTTTTGAAATAAATCATTGAAGACTGCCCTTCTAAATGATTTTCATTCTCAATTTTATTTCTTCTCTTAGGAATTAGAAATTAAGAAAATGGCTAAGATAGGTAATAAAGAAGCTTGCAGAGTTTTTAGCCAAGCAGCTTGTACACCTACGAAAACAGAAGACAAGAACTTTTGCTGTAAGTTCAAAGGTCACTTCTATGTCCACACAAACAAAAGTGATGAATTCCCAGATGAAGATGGCTGGAGCAATGTCTACTACAGCAAAAAGTAAGTAGGAAACTTTCAATTATAGCTTTATAGTTTCATCTAAGATTTGTAAATGGATTTTGGATTGGAAATTGGATTTAAAAAATGTTTCCCTGATATATATGTACTACTGATTCTGTAATTGTTAGTAAAATTACTATGATACTAAATAATTCAAATAATTGCTTTTAGAAATGTTATTTCTTTTAATGGAAAATGTCTTGTTTTGAAACATTTCTTTATATTTAATTTAAAAAATACTGAATTAACTATAAATGGCCAAATTATAAAGTTACAATACACTAGTGTTTACTCTCCTCCTCCCGTGGGCCCTAGTGCTCTCCTGCCCCTGTATATGGCAGACACCCCCCCTTTTTAGGCATTGTGGTTAAGGTATTGTTACTGAAAGGTTACTCTGTGTGTCACTTTACCTACCTCTTTCAGCACCTAATCCTTGTCCAGAGTGACAACTTCCCTCTCTCATTATTGTATTGTCTCCCACCCCCACACACACACTCAGAGTATTAAGCTTTAGTATGTACCAGTTATTCTACTGTCGGGAACGCCACCGGGGTCCCGGACAGTGTTAGGGCAGAGGTTTTCTTCTACCTCTGAGGATGCCGGGAGAACAGATGAAAACTCACGAGTCCGGTGCAGGTCCAAAAATGGCTTTTAATGGTACAAAAGCTCTTCCACAGCACTCCAATATAATGAACAAACTTTAGCCTTGGTCCAAACTTAGACCATACAAAAGAGCCTAAGTCTCCCGCCAAAAGAGAGAGGATCTCACCCGAGCTGAGTCCTACCTAGAAGAAGGAGCAAAAGCCCAAAGAGCAAAAAAGCCAAAAGCCAAAAGGCTGAGGAGCCAAAAGCCACAGGAGCCAAAAGCTGAAAACTAAAAGGCCCAAAGGTGAAGTTAAAAGTGAAGGGGCCTCAAGTCAGCCCCTTATATACACCAAACTAATCCAATCGGGAGGGTCATGTCAACAAAGAACTCTAAACAGTGTCCTGCCACACCCTATTGCAGGTATAAACAAAGGTTATGCCAAGGTCTAATCCTTTCTACCAAGATTATCTCTTATGTAAAACACTGGAGAGAGGGGCTGGTATAAAGTAATACATCTTAACTTCATGAGCTTCATGTAATCTAGATGGTACCCACAAGGTCCTTCTTATTATTATCTGCACCAGGGTGATTCTGAGTATCTTGTTCTCGTGTACTGAAAGGGTCACACTCGCCTGCTTAGAGCAAACTAGTATGATCCTTCCTATAGTCTTCCTATAGTCTCAGCGTAGCCAGGGTGGTAGTCTCCTGGTAAATTCTAACTGTCCCACGCTGGGTGCAGTGGGTATAAAGAGGAGCTGTGCCCAATCTAGAAAACATAGAAGTCTTAATAGATGTATAAGTCAGAAGTTATTCAATCAAGGTGACTTCTGTAACTGCCACACCCTCTAGCACTGTTTACATAGAAGAGAGGTCTCATTAGAATGAACCTTGGCTTAAATAAGATTAAGCTGTGAGTGGGCAAAACAACAAAGCTCCCAGGTTAGCTAAACCTGTCCTCCAACATTCTACTATTCATTTGTATTGCCTTTGGGCTTTGCTTATTCTCGTACTATGTTTCTTTATAGTGCGCTATGAGTGTGAGCATTCTTGTCTGTCCCTTTCCCTCTGACTCATTTTACTCAGCATGATACTCTTCAGAGCCATCCATGTAGCAGCACTTTGCGTGATTTCTTTTTTTCTTATATAGCCACCTAATATTCCATTGTATATGTATACCAAACCTCCTTTATCTAGTCATCTGTTTCCTGGGTGCTCATGTTGTTTCCGGGATTTCAACTATTGCGTAATAGGGCTGTGATGAATGTAGGCATGCTGATGTCTTTTCAGCATTGTTTCTGGGTCTTTAGAGTTTATTTGCAGGAGTGCAATTGCTTGATTTTTATGGAAGATCAATTCCTAGTTTCTTGAGGTATCAATAATACAGCGATAGACTCTAATATAAGATAAAATCTCATTAGGTGTCTCTAATATAGCATATGATCTTCCAAAACAGTTGACATTCCCTTCGGCAGTGAAGGGGTGTCTTAACCCCTGCATCCAAGCCTGCACTGGTTGTTGTTGTTTTGGTAAGTGGCAGTCTCTTTGATGTAAGGTTTTGTTGTTTGGATTTTCATGTCCATAATGTTTAGTGTTTGCTAGGTGTTTAAAGTGAATGCTAGGTTTCTCTCACGCTGCTTCCAGTCCCTTCCACCTGTCCTGTGGGAGGCTGAAGCCATCCAGACTGTTACTTAAGAAAGTATGTCATTAACTTATTTTTTACCTGAATGGCTTATTGCCATTCATAAAGGAAATGTAGTTCAAAGCTGAAGGGGGAACCCAGTTTAATACGTCGTCGTTTTTGTTAGCTTGCAGTCTTTATCTGTCTTTGCCTTGTATGTGCTAGCTAATGCCATCTTAGTAAAGACAAGTAGAAAAACAGGTGTAGTAACTTGGCTGTTTCCTTGCCAACAAATTAGAGCTCCTTTATCTTGGGGACTTAGGTGTTGAGCTAGCTTTAAGCACCGATTTTATTTGCACATTTACTTTGATGCTTCATTTTTTCCCCTGACTGGTTGGTTGTGACGAGAGCAGAATTTATGCATGAACCCTCATTTGCAGGAGATGTGTGCAGTAGTGAGGCTGACGTTGGAACGAAAAAGCACAGGGTTTCAGCAAGATGCTTTCAGAATGTTTGTGTTGATATGTTGCTATGTTAATGGAGAAGTTCTATTTTCTTTCTCGGTAAGAAATTTGATTGCTTCATGCAGTTTTTGAATTTTTTTTTATTTAGTTAGCAGCTGTGTTACAGACTGTAAGCCGTCCACGGAGCTGATGGTTGGCAGAAGTATTGATCTTTAGATGATTAAGAATGCAAAGAAAGTTATATATGACCAAGGAAAATAAAAAGTATTATTGTAGACTAAGAAGACAGGCATTAAATTAAATTTATTTCAGGAGTTGCAGGCTTATTTGCGGATAAGAGAACGAGTGTAAATATTGAACAAGTGTAAATAATGCCTATGACAGTCAATACTTGATGCCTTCTACTTTAAATCGTGCTCTAATGGAATGCATATTGGAGAGAAATTCCTTTCTAACGTAAACTTTTCCAAGTAGGAAGTAATAATTTTGAAAAAGGTTGCTAAAGAGAACATATTTTTCAGTCCCGACTGTTGGAAATATTTCATCCAGTGTCTTAGATTTTTGTTAGAACTTGCCTGAGCCTGGAATACCAAATTTGCATGCATTATTATGGGTCTTAAATTTTTATCCTGTATTTTTTATTTTTCTTTCTGATGATCTCTGAGCCATGGCAGAGCCTGGCAAGCTATTCATGGTGTATTTGATATGCCAAAAACAGTAACTAATGGACCTCATTCACATTGAGGAGACCTTACTGGCGCCCGCTTGAGCAAATTGATGAACAAAGGGGAAGACAAGTGATAAAAGTGATACAAGTGAATTTTTTAGCAATAAAGAGCAGTTTTCCATGTGCATTTTGGCCATTTGTATTTCTTCTTTGAGGAAGTTTCTGTTAGTCTCCCTCTCCCTACTTTTTGGATGGGACTGGGTGTTTTTCCTTGTACAGTTTCGCCACTGCTTTATGTATCTTGAATATTAGCCCATTATTGGTTGAGTGGCAGATAATTTCTCCCAGTCTGTGAGCCATCTTTGTATTCTGGTCATTGTTTACTTTGAAGTGCAGAAGCATCATAATTTAATGTAACCCCCTATGTTTATCTTTGCTTCCACTCGCCATGGCAGTGGTGTGGTCTTACAGGTGCTTCTAGCTTCAGTGTCCTGAAGAGTTCTGCCTATATTTTTCTCTATGTGTCTTATGGCTTCAGGTTTGATACTGAGATTCTTTTAATCACTTTGATTTGATCTTTGTGCACAACGTTAGAAAGAGATCTGAATTTATTTCTATGCATGTGACTTACCAGTTTCCGCAACACCACTTATTGAGAAGGGTTTGCTCAACTTCATATTTGTTTTGTTTTGTTTTGTTTTTTGGGTCACACCTGGCAATGCTCAGGGGTTACTCCTGGCTCCGCATTCAGGAATTACTCCTAGCGGTGCTCAGAGGAACATATGGGATGTCAGGGATCGAACCGGGACCAGCTGCTTGAATGACAAACCCCCTACCCGCTGTGCTGTACCCTCCAGCCCCCATATATATATATATATTTTTTTTTTTTTTGCTTTTTTGGGCCACACCTGGCGATGCTCAGGGGTTTCTCCTGACTCTGCACTCAGGAATTACTCCTCAGCCCCCGTATTTGATTTTTTAATAGACTTGAAACAAGATATTTAATCTTTTACTTAAGCTGTAAATTTTGATTTCTGAATAATTTACTCAGTTTTTTCTTTCTTTTTTTCCTTTTCTTTTTGGGTTATAGCCAGCAATGCTCAGGGGTTACTCTTGGTTATGCATTCAGTAATTAGTCCTGGAGGTGATTGGGGAACCATATGGGATACTGAGGATCAAACCTGGTTGAACATGTGTAAGCAAATGCCGTATACCGCTGGACTACCTCTCCAGCCTCAATTTATTTTTGATTTTTATAAACATGTCAGAAGAACACATGAAGTTTCAGAAGGACTTGTCAGTAGGAACTTAAACTTAATTTGTGCTTTTTTTATATTGAAAACAAAGTTTTTACTTTAAGTCTGAGTTTTCAGTTATTTAAAAAGTAATGAGCTCCTTGAGAGAAAGGGAGAGAAATGAAGCACCTGCCATGGAGGTGGGCTGGGGGAAGGGGAGGGAACCGGGGATGTTGGTGGTGGGAGATGGGCACTGGTGGATGGACGGGTGCTGGAACACTGTATGACCAAAACCCAAACATGAACTTTTTAATTGTATATCTTTTTATTTGTATATCTCACGGTGGTATAATAAAATACTTAAAAAAATAAAATAACTTTTCTTATAAAAAAAAAGTAATGAGCTCCTTAATATTTATCAACTTTAACTATAAGATATTTAAGATAAAGCCTCTTTTGTCACAGATACTAGTTTTTTTTTTCAAGGATAGGAGAGGTAAAAATGTATTAGAGTGGCCAGGGAGATAACTCAGTGGGTTGGGATTTATACATTGCTTGAGGGAATCTTGGGTTTGCCTTCTAGGCATTAAGGTTTCTTGACCACCACTGGGAGTAGCCAGGAAAATTACATACAGTTAGAAAAGATAAGTATCCATTCCTTATCAATCTAGTTAAGATTCAGTGAACTCCACAGGCCTGAAAAAGTGATCTAGTAAATTTGCAGAATGTTTTTAAAAATATCTTAAAAAAAATAAAGAATAAAATGGTGTTAGAGATAGAGAAGGCTAAATATGAGTAATGAACAAATGAAAAAGGTGACAGAACTGGGGCCGAGCAATAGCCCAGCGGGTAGGGCATTTGCCTTGCACGTGGCCGGCCCATGCTGACCTGGGTTCCATCGCCGGCATCCCATATGGTCCCCGAGCACCACCAGTAGTAATTCCTGAGTGCAAAGCCAGAAGAAACCCCTGAGCATTGCCAGGTGTGACCCAAAAAAGAAAAAAAAGAAGGTGACAGAACATAAAAAGTAAATGGTTTATATTAATAAAATATTATAGAAAAACTTCTTGTTATTCATAGTATTCAGATTCTTTAAAATCAGTACTGAATTACCTACCTAGTATGTAGCCATTACTACTAGAGAAATTACAGGGTTAGATTCCTTTGAGTATTGCAATTTTGTTACCAGTCCATACTTAATCTTATTTCATATTTATGTCTTTCAAAAGATATCTAGTTTTAATGTAAATTAAAATTGATCATCATTATAAATTTTACCTAAAAGTGTTTTCTTTCTTTTTTATTCAAGAAGTCACCTTATAAACTTCTTGGTCCTAGGATTACTTCATATGGTCCTGCTGCATTTGTGATATTCTGAATTGGAATTTTCACTTAAATTTCTTTCTTTTTTTAAATTTTTTTTTTTTTTATTATACCATCCTGAGATACACAATTACAAAGATATTCATGACTGGGTTTCAGTCATAAAGTGTTCCAGCACCCATCCCTCCACCAATGCCCATTTCCCACCTCTAATGTCCCCAAATTCCCTCCCCCTATACCAGCCTGCCTCTATAGCAGGTTCACTCTCTCTCTCTCTCTCTCTCTCTCTCTCTCTCTCTCTCTCTCTCTCTCTCTCTCTCTCTCTCTCTTTGTCCTCTTTCTCCTCTTATACATTGTGACTTGCCCTACAGACATTTTAAGGCTTATTGTGTAAATCACTTTGTGTACATTCAATGCTGAGTTCTAGGCTGGCATTACCATTTCCCCCAATTAGTAGAACACTGGTATGTATTTATGCCCCATTAATGAATGCAGTCATTCTATATCGGTCCTTTACCTCCTGACTAATTTCACTTTGCATGATAATTTCCATTCCATCCATTTTCAGGTAAATTCATGACTTTGTCTTTTTAACAGCTGCATAGTATCCCATTGTGTAGATGTACCATAGTTTCTTTATCCAGTCTTCTTCTGTTCAGGGGCTTTTACATTGTTTCCAGATTCTGGCTATCATGAATAGAAAGGTATTGATTGGTTCAGCAAATGCTCATTTTTATAGGGACTCAAGTCTCTGACTCTAATATGTGATGCAGATGAAATGGAAACCAAAATTAAGCAAGGGCTTAAACTAAATTACAGGTTAATGGTTTCTATAAACTATTAAGGTTTATATAAAAGCAGTCCCTAAGAGTCAATTTGTGCAGATTTGTTAGATTGAGATCCATTTCCATAAAGCAGTTAAGTGATTTGGCAAGTTTTTTTTTCACTGTTTTTTCTGTCTTCATTTTCCATTGGTTTAAAAAAAAATTTAAATCGTACCATTTCTACACAAAGTGGTGTTTTGCTTAAATCTCATTTAACTGCAGCTAGACACATTGTAAAATTTTATAGACAGTAAAAAGCCTCTGATCATCATCGTCATATTTAGTATTATTTAAAATAAAAAAATTTTAAATTGTACTATTTCTACACAAAGTGGTGTTTTGCTTAAATGTCATTTAACTGCAACTAGACACATTGTAAGATTTTATAGACAGTAACAAGCCTCTGATCATCATCATCATCATCATCATCATATTTAGTATTATTTAAAATAATACCTTTAAGTCTCAAGTAATAATAATTCCCACCGTTAAATAAAAAACTTTCTGTAGTGAGTAGGCTTTAAGAGGGGCACTTAAGAAAGCAATATATAAAAGAAATCTGAAGTACTGCTAGGCAAAGCAAATGGCAAAGAACATTCCAAACTAGAGATGGCATGTGCAAAATTCTGTTAGTACACAAAAGGAAATGACTAGAGGACATAGATACAAATGAGACTGGCTTTTTAATTTAGACAGGGGGCTCCTAAGTGGTGCTCAGAAGGCCCAGAGGCCATGCCCAGGCGTGTGATTCACTGCAGAGGCCCGGGGATGAGGAGGATGCTCTCTTCTTGTGCCGGGCATAACCAGGGCCACCTGCTGATGTCTGGCAGCCTCCAGGAGCACACCTGGTGGAATTGGCTTGTAAGACCATGTGGTTCTAGGGCTAGAACTCAGACATCTGCCTGCTCCTTAATCCCTGGACTATTACTCTGGCCCAAGACTGACTTTTTAGTAGAGTTCAGTTAATGTTTGACTTTATATCTAGCTATAGGACTTGGATTTTAAGATTGATAGTAAAAGGCTCTTGGGAATTAGATGTTAGACCAGAGAGACATAGGAGAACTGTGTCATACTTAAAAGAGACTGCAGACTATCACTTAGCGGTGATGAGAATTGGTAGTTTGTATCTTATCTTTGAACTTTATATTATATACATTTTTAATACTAAACTTTTATACTGAAATTTGTGGCTATATTAAATTAGCATTTATATATTTAACATGTTTGTTAAACATTGTGTCTGCGGGGCCGGGCGATAGTCCAGCGGGTAGCGCATTTGCCTTACAGCGCTGCCGGCCTATGCCGGCCTGGGTTTGATCCCCGGCATCCCATATGGTCCCCGAGCACCGCCAGGAGTAATTCCTGAGTGCAGAGCCAGGAGTAACTCCTGAGCATTGCCGGGTGTGACCCAAAAGCGAAAAAAAAAAATTGTGTCTGCAAAATCGAACAATAGGAAGACAAAAAATTAAAAATTTGCTTGTATCACTTGTCTTCCTGTTATTCATCAATTTGCTTGGGCAGGCCCCAGTAACATTCCATTCATTGGGAATCAGGTAGATTATTGTTACTGTTTTTGGCATATCGAATATACCACAGGTAGCTTGACAGTCTCTGCCGTGGCTCTGGGATCATCTCGGGGGGCCCATTCTTTTTCTGTGTCAGACCATCAACCATCCAGGGCCCACGAGGCAGAGCTCTGGGTGTAGACAAGCCTATCTGCTGTCTGCCACCTGTCAGCACTGCTGGGCACCATAGCCACACCTGCAACACCTTGAGGGGCAGTAATTAAAAAATTAGTTATAGGGCCGGAGCAATAGCCCAGCGGGTAGGGCATTTGCCTTGCACGGGGCCCGCCCATGCCAGCCTGGGTTCGATCCCTGGCATCCCATATGATCCCCCAGCACCGCCAGGAGTGATTCCTGAGTGCAGATCCAGGAGAAACCCCTGAGCATTGCCGGGTGTGACCCAAAAAAGCAAAAAAAAAATAATAATAATAATAATTATAAATAATGTAATAGACTTCAATTTTGCAAACGTTTTTTCACTTCTTGAAACATGGTTTAAGATATATTAATAGAATATATATGCTAACATATTCTTTTTAATGTAGATATTAAAAATATAATTAAAGCCTGACAAGCCACCCGTGTCGTATTTGATATGCCAAAAACCAGTAATTATTATAGACCTCATTCCCGTGGCCTGAAGGAATGGTCTGAGACTCTTCATGTTCCTGGAGCGAGCAGATTGCTTTGGGCTACATTAACATGTGACAGGACATATGGAGATGTTACTGGTGCCCGCTCAAGCAAATCGATGAACAACAGAAAGACAAGACAAGACAAGTGAAGTGAAATCAAATTTAAAAATTCTTTTAAATTTAATTATTAATATTAATTACTTAACACGTATTAGGCAGATGTAATTTTACCATTTGAATAGCAGAGAATTTTATTTGGTAGTGCTTTTTTTATTACATAATTTTTTGTTCTACTATTCAATCTTACTTTGTTCTTCATTATGTAGCTGGTAAGCTGAAGGTTTTCAAATAATCATTTATCTTTTTTTTTAAATCTATAATATTCAACAGTCATGTTTGATTGTGGGAGGAAATATATCTTTAAATAGCCTGTCTCTTTTATGATGTCCCTTGTACTTAACTCCATAGTAAAATTTCATAATTATACTGCTAACAAGCATATTTTCACATATTTTAGACAATGCAGGCAGTTAACAAGAAGATGGATCCTCAAAAGACATTACAAACAATGCAGAATTTCCAGAAGGAAAACATGAAAATGGAAATGACTGAAGAAATGAGTGAGTTCAATTACTTATAGTACAACTTATTGTTTTTTACATCTTTGAATTTTTACATTTACTAGCAGACTCATATTCTCATTAATGGAAGCAACACTTTTTTCATGAAAGGACACGGCACTTTTTTCTAGGCAGATATCTGTATTCTAGCTCCAGTATATTTTTAAATTGGCAACATGTAAGTCCAAGTCACAGCGGCAGTGCGGTTGATCAATAAATGCTGGCTTTAGAGATGACTACAAGAGTATGCCACCCGCATGGCAGAGCCTGGCAAGCTACCCATGTCGTATTTGATATGCCAAATACCAGTAACAATTATAGACCTCATTCCCATGACCTGATGGAATGGTTTGAGGCTCTTTATGTTCCTGGAGCAAGCAGGTTCCCTTGGGCTCTACTTGCATGAGATAGGACATATTGAGATGTTACTGGTGCCTGCTCAAACAAATAGATGATGAGCGGGAAGACAGTGAGACAGTGAACATGTAAGTCTCAAAATTTTAGCATTTATTTGAAGGAATATGTTGTGCTACATTTCTATGCCATGTTGTACATAACAAGTAGGAAAAAATACTTACTGACAAGCAGGAAAAAATAAGATGAGAGCCTTCTTCCTCTCTTTCTCTTCTTTCTATCTTTTTAATTTAAATACTGAGTTCAAACATGAAGCAAAAAGCTTAGCAGTATTACATGATAGATGTAACAATGTATACATGACCCCAAATCTTCCCTTAATTCTTTTCCTTAAATGTTGCAGGACACCTAAAAGCCTAAAAGCCTCTGCATCCGCCCTGGATTGCTTCCTACAGACCACTTTCTAGATAGGAGGGTAGTTTAAATGTGGCAGTTTATCTGACCATGTATTCTGTACTGGCTGGTATAAATATTCTCTCATGCTACCACAATCATTGTGGGACTAGCTAGATCTTACCAGCATATTTGCCTGGCCACGATGGATCTCTAAGTAATTAGACCAGAGAGAAATGCTGTTTGCCTCCAAGCAAGCGAGCATGGCTCCCTGATAACTCAAAGGCAACTAAAATACAAAACTACCGTGAAGTAGATGAGACTCTTGTGAAGGCTTGGAGAAATATTTAACTGGCATTAGTATAGTCTTTGGTACAGAGGCATGCCATCTCAGAAAGCCCCTTCTCTACCCTATCAAGGCCATTTCCAGGCAGATCTTGGCTCTTGACATCAGCATATAAAAGGGTCTAGGTGGGTGCTGGGAGAAATTACCTGAGGACATTTGGCCCTCCCTGCTTCCCATAATAGTGGGAGGTCTGAGTTGCAGGGGTATAAAAACTAGGCTGCTTCCTCTCTTGCTCTCTTTTTGGGCTCTCTTTTGGGGCTTGGACTCTTCTTGGGAGTCTTGTCTTTGTCTCCTCTTTACAGGGCCTTAACATATGGTGGCTGCCATCTTGGCCCTCACGTGGCTAGGATTCTAGCCGGGAATCCTAAGCATAGGGTTTTTCCTATTGCTTATTTGTATGCCTGAACCTATGATAAGTAAAGCATTTTAAAACTGCATCGGATTCCTGGGTCTTCATCCATTCCCTGCCGGCTTCGGAGGTAGAAGGGAACTTCGCTTCACGGCACTGTTGGGGACCCCAGCGGCATCCCCAACACTTAAAATGCCATTTTATTGCATATATTACTTACCATTGATATGAACTAATGTATTGAACTTCTAAACTGTGCCTATTCTGGCATGTTAATATAATAGTAGAAGTATATACAGTTGTTTCTAATTTGTGAGTCCATGGATTACTAAACTCACCACTGTCTAGTGTATTACAGAATATCTATTTCCTTTTAGGGTCTGTCTGTTCTTTTTAGGGTCTAATACTGTCTCTACATCTTCAATACTTTAAAATTTTTAGGGTCATAGAGCTCACATAGTAAGTAAAGCAAAACTTGCCTTGCCTGTGGCTGATGGAGGTCTGGGCCCCAGCGATACTTAGGGAGCCCCAAGCACTCAGGAATAATCCTTGAGTACAGAAACAGGAGTAAGCCCTTGCTCCAAAATACTTCAAAAGAAAATTTTAAGATAAATTTTAAAAGATTAATTTTTACTTTGAATCTTTTGTTTAAAAAGTGTAATTTGTAAGGATATTGTTACTGAATTTTTAGTGACAGAAATACTTAGGTGAATTATTTACATAATAGTCACAGCATCAGTTATGTTACGCTCTTTACAATGTCGATGGCACAGGTGTGAGCAGATTTTTAACAGAGGAATTAACTTTTCCTTTAAACTATAGTCAAGAAGAGTCAAGAAGTTTCTACTTCAAACACGTCTATCATAGTTGTTTTCATTTTTTTTTCAATGCTTGCAGGTGATTCTGTTTTGTTTTTGTTTTGGGGGGGCACACCTGCCATTGCTTACAGCTCCCCCTCTGGCTTTGCACTCCAGGTTCACTCTTGGTGCTCTCAGGGGACCATCTGTGGTGCCAGGGATTGAACTGAGGTTGGCTGCGCTGCGAGCAAGGCAACCACCCTGTCACTCTACCCTGCAGGAGACTGGAAATCATACGAGACGTTGATGGTTACTTGTGGGGGTCACCCAGCAATGCTCAGGGGTTACTTATTTCTGGCTCTTTGCTCAGGAATTACTCCTGGCGATGCTCAGGGGACCATATGGGATGCCGGGGATCCAGCCCAGGTCATCCGCGTGCAAGGCAAACGCCCTACCCGCTGTGCTATCGCTCCAGCCCTGATAGGTGTCTTTTTTTTAAATTAGAACTTATATTGTATATTGTTTATAAATGTGTTTATAGTCAAGTTTTGGAAAAAAGATCTTTGAGAGATCTTTGTTAACTTAATGACTTTTTCTGATGAGTCATATTTGTTAGATTATCTACTCTGGTTACATTAATCTGCCCTTTCTCCTCTATACCTTTCTGTTTGTTTCTGCAACTACTCTGTATTCTGGCTTTTATAAATAAATTCTGACTGAATTCTCTGTCTCCCCACTACCATCTAATTATAATAATTGCTGTTACTTTTCCGTACTTTTCCCTCTGAGTATGACACCAGACAGACTCTTTCAGTGATTTCTTGGTGACGACAAAGTAAAATAACAGTTCACAAATCAAAAGCATCTTTCAGTCAAGGACATTAATTTCTCCAGTGAGAATATTGAAGCCCAGAGTGATAGAGTGACTTATTCCCAAAGGTACATAGCAAGAAGTGGGAAAATTGAGATTCTGATTCATCTTAATGTTCACTTTATTCAGTGGTGTTATTCTTTATGTTGTAGACTTATGCTCTTTAGCCCTTTTGAAATCAACTTTATACTATTAGGCTAACAAAAACATCCAGTTATCAATTGTTTGATAAGTACCATGCTTGTACAAATCAGGTAACTGAACTAAGATCAGACTTTATTAATACAGTCAAGGAAACCAGTAACTAAGATTTATATCCCAAAAATAAAAACTGGGAAACCGATAGACATCCAGGTGACTTTCAGATCTTTTCTTATGCCAGTCACAAGTTTTTGTCCCCAAAAATAACAATGTGTTTAATGAGTTATGTTCATCTCATGTTTACGAGTTCATTTTAGTTATAAACTATCTTATATCACTTGGTCACTTCTTGTGACCTCTTATAGAAATTCATGATTTAAACAGTTGGATTGCAGCATTACTTACTGGAAAAATCCTGAAGTCCTAAGATGTCATGCTAAGAACATTCCAAAAATAAGAGACTCTTACTAGCAATTGTTTGTTTATTGGTAGTTCACATCATATAATGAAAATACGTTATATTACCTGCTTCTCTTCTTCTGGAGCACAAACATTGGTAATTAAGAGAATCATCATAGGCTGGATGGATGTTTTCATTCTTCTTCTTAACCTTATTCCACTTATATACCTTAAATAACATGAACAGAAAATCTTAACTGCCTTATATGTAATACTGTTTCCTTCCATCATGTCTCCTCTGTTCCTCCTTGGATCTGATCAGTCTCTCCCTCTGAAAGACTGTCTCCCGTTCATCATCGTTTGCCAGCGGGGTAAATCTCCATATGTCCTGTCGAGTAGAGGCAAGACATCTGCTACAGAAGAGGTCTATAATTGTTACTGGTATGGATATAGAGCAGGTAGAACTCTTGTAGGCATCTCTAAGTCCAGCATTTATTGATGAACGCGCCACGATAGGCTGGTCTGCTGGGTGGAGGTCTGACGAGAGAGTGGAAAATGGAGGCCCTCATGGAGTGGGGGTCGTCTGGCTTGTTTCAAGGCTCTGCTGGGGTGGTGGGCCAGGGCTAGAACCCACCATCCCTCGTGGCGGCTGGTCACAGGGAGGCCAGTAGCAGCTCTGCCCCATGTGGGGTCTCGAAAGACTATAATCCTTTATCTTTACATTTGCTTATTGTTTTCTACTTAGGTGTAAATACCTGCATTCCTTTTTTTTCTTTTGTCCTTGCCATTCCCGCCTGCTTAATTGTATTTGCTCTGTGTGCCAATCTTAGGCTTTCAGAAATTTCTTCCAAAAGCTCCTTATATGAAGACCCCACAAATATTATAGAAGGGAAGAATTGAAGGGGGCTTATAGTATTAATAATCTTTGAAGGTTAAATATACATTCTTTGTATAAGCTTAATGAAATAGTGAACCTTAGAGATTGTTAGAATATTTTGCCAACATCTTAAATTTATGAAGTTAAACAGGTATATTAAAAAGTGTTCACCAAATATAAAGAAGATAATTTGCTTTTATTATTCTTCCACATTCAGGTTTAAGTCACTAGCTTAGTGGTAACCATTTGTGGAATGATTTTTTAAGACTTAAGTGAATACTAGAGTTTATTTGAAGGTAATTGGTTACAAGATCTGCATAGGGGAGATACTCTACGGTCCCAGAATGCATTGGAAGTGAGCATTGAATCTGGAACCACATGTCTCCAAGCACAGACAGGCTAGCCCTGGTGAGTCCCAACACTGCAGAGACTGAGCAGCTCCATGTCCTAGGCATAGCATTAGACACCTGTTCTGGTTGTCCTAGGGTCACTGGGAGTGGCCCCCAGGCCTCTTGAGACACTGCCTGAGTACCCCCACATCCTTCAAAAAAATCATAGTAGACTTATTTTAAGATAAGATCATTTGGATTGAAATGCCCATTATTCCATATTTAGTGCTTGAAAGATGTATTTATCAATGAGTCACACTTTCTTTGAAAGTGAATTTTGTAGTTTGTTAGTTCTAAGTTTTCTGTTCCATAATATTAAATAAATATACACAGAGCTGTATCTTCTAAAAAATGTAAACATAAACTGATGTCCAAATGAAAGTGACAGCTTCTTTTTCCCTCCTCAACCAAGTCAATGACACACTTGATGACATCTTTGATGGCTCTGATGATGAAGAAGAAAGTCAAGATATTGTGAACCAAGTTCTTGATGAAATTGGAATTGAAATCTCTGGAAGGGTAGGAAGATTTTTTTTTCTCTATTGAAAATAAGTTCTACCATTTTAATCATTAAATTATCTCAGATACATTACTGTTCAGTATGTGTTTTTTGTATTTATTTAGAATAGACTTCTCTATAGAGAAGTTGTGTTTATTTTATTCATTTCTCTAGAGAAATATTTCTCTGTAGGTTTAGAAATATTTATTTCTCTATAGAGAATTTTGTAAATAAAGTTTTAAATAAAGTTTGTAAATAAAGTTTAGAAGTTTGTAAATAAAGTTTTAGAATAAACTTTATGTTCAGCCTGTATGTGAGATGTCTTTTTAATTATTATTTTCTCTCTTCTATACAGATGGCCAAAGCTCCATCAGCTGCCCGAAGCTTACCATCAGCCTCTACTTCAAAGACTACAATCTCTGATGAAGAGATTGAAAGGCAGCTCAAAGCCTTAGGAGTGGATTAATTTTTTTTAAAAAAGTATTTTTATTATTTACAATTATTTAGGATAATGCACAAACAGTGCAGATTCTTTTTACAAAGCATATTTTGCAGAAATGAATAAATTAGACCACAAGTAAACAGTTGTTTCCTAACCCATGGCTATTTTGAATCTTCTGCCAAAGAATTTAAATGATGCAAAAATGGGAACAATTTGGATTTTAATCAGAACTATTTAGGAGTTATGATGTATAAAACGTTAACTTCTGCATGGCATAAAGAAATTATATTCATTACGTGAGGTTATTTATGTTATAAATCTTTTTACACTGAAGACAAAAATCTTGTGAAATGCCAGTAGGCACCAACTTAGATGTGTAAAAATATTAAAACGTATATAATTAATTCTGTATCAGTTGCTTTTCCTTTGTAAGAAGTTATGTGTTAAGTTCCTAGGCGTTCAGCTGCCAGATCATTTTTAAATGATCTAAAAGAGGAGTGCTATTTAAACATCTGTCTTAAACAAAAACTGTTGTGAGCTTTTCCTTTTTCCTTTGGGGAGAACATTCTAGTTGGTAATTTTATTACCTTTTGAAATGTGCTTGGCACCTGCCTTAAAAAGCACAAAACATCTTGTGCACATCTTTAGCTTATTTTAACAGACAGAAAGGATTTCATTTCAAACAAAAATTGAGACCTCTTAGAAAAATGATCCAGGCTGCTTTTGGTAAAGGCTGTAAAATTAAATTAAATATAATTAACAAAAACTGACTCTAACAAAATTTTATAGTAATGAAACAATATATTTTAGTCTTCTAAGAACTGACAATTTTTTTCTATGAATTATAATTTAATCTATCTTCAACTATATTAGTATATTTAACACTCTTAAATTTAAACTGTCATCCTCAAATATCACTCCTATGACAATACCTAAATTTTAAAACAAAAAAGCACTTTTTCTTGGTGCAGAAGCTACAACCTTGTCAGCAGTTATTGCCTAAATGTGTATTAATGTATTAGCAGTACTTTTGAAAGTTGCTGTTGCTGTTAATGTGTTATTTAACGTACGATTGAGAGTGAGAGAAACTGAAGTAGCATATTAGAAATAGAATTTTGAGCTAGTTTTGTTTTGAAAAATGGCATTGTAATATCTGGGTTCCAGCATATCCCACAGTGAAGACTCTGAAGATCAGATAACTACAACTATGTCCGCTTGGTATGATGGACATAGTATATTAATGTTGACAAACTAAATTTTAGATCTAGTGCCATAAGAATTGGTGAGAAGAATGAAAAGTTAAATTTACAGCTTAATCCATAAACAACCTTATGTTTACTGATTAAATTTCATTATAGTAGTATTAAATACTGTTGGCAGAAGGTAGATCTAAGGATATATGAAGGAAGGTCTGATGGATACTGCCTGTTAACAGATACGCGGAGTATTCTGGCAGACTGTCTCCCAATAGAGTAGAATTCCCTAGTGAGACTGTTAATCAAGCTGCAGTTACACAGACAAGGCTATCCTAGGTCATTTCTCTGCACATTTCCTTGTTGGCTATAACTAGCCCAAGATGGAGTCTAATGGACGATGCTTAATGTTAGGCAGAAAACGGGTTTTCTTGTTCTTCTGTCTGACATGTCCTTGTCATCATGGGCTAGTTGGAAGGCTGCATTAGCAACTGTTATGTGTTCTTTTGTTCATCTCATCTTACCTAGATAGCACCCCTGTAGGTTTTTGGTTCCTGGTTGTCTCCTTCCTATTATTCCTAAGTCCTATGCTAAGAATTTGAAATGTGCTTTGTAATGTAAACCATGCAAACTTTAAGCTGCATTGCCCTCTGGGAGGAGGGGGGTAAGAGAGTTGGGGTCCTTGGGGAGGTGGTCAGTCAGCTCAAGTGAGTCAGTGAGCTCAGGTCAGTCAGTCAGAGTTCAAGTGAGTCAGCTCAGGTCAGTGAGCTCAGGTCAGTCAGCTAAAGTCAGTTAGCTGCGGTTAGTCAGCTGCCAAGATGAGAGCTGCTGCCCTTCCGGCTGGTGATCATTAAAAATATTAATGGATATATGTCGTGTTCCTGGTGTCTCATCTCTGCGCCTCCGACCCGACAGGACATTCCTGCTTCAAATACAGTCATCCTGAAGATGGGGGAGGTCAAAGCATTTTACTGGATTGTGGAATGTTAACCCAGGTGATGGCTTTATCTTTGAATGTACATAATATTGCCAATTAACTTTATTTACTTTCTTGTTTACATGCGGGGACTTTTGTTTTTAAAAAATATTTTGTTAAAAATATCCCAATAAAGATTTATTGCTGTTACACTTTTTTCCTCCTTTTTATGATTTTTGGCTTCTATAAAATGAAAATCTCATGCATTATGATTTTGACTTTTTCTACAATTAAAATCTTACGCATAGCTGATAATTTTTCCAAAATGATTTTTTAAATTATGTCCCTAGATTTAATGTACATAACTTGCTACTTCAACAAAATTATATATTTTTAGAATTGGGAGATGATATAATAAATGTGTAAATGGTAACTTACAGAGTGGCAGTTTTACGTTAAATTGTTCTGGTAATTCCTTCCCGGAAACTTTCAGAGCATGTAAGATTTATTTTTTTTTAATCTTATTTTAAATAAGATTCCTCTCCTGGAACTTTCAGAGTATTCAAGCTTTTTTTTCCTTTGCTTAATTTTACTTTAAAATAAAAATTTTAGTATTTTTCATTTCAGTCAAACATAAATGTGCAGAAAACTTGGGAGCACAGAAAGCAGAGTAGCCATTTTAACTTGGCTACATTTATAAAATGGTCTGGTGTTAGTTCACACAGCAACTGTAATTTTTCAATTTTACACAGTTTTGCTAAAAGAAAAGTTCCTTCTGAATCCATAAGAATAAGAAACAGGCAGGAGAGCTAGTACAAAGAGTAAGGTGTGTGAGGCAGACTCCGGTTTCATCCAAGGCACCACATATTGTTTGTTCCCTATCTACCCCGACTCCCCAGCCTCTCCAGGAGTGACCCCTCAGTGCAGAACTAAGAGTAAGCCACAAGCACAGCCCAGTATGGCCCAAGTTCACCCCCAACACACAAAAAAAGAATTAAAAAAGACTTGTATATACTGAGGTTAATGAGAATACTGATTAAAAACAAAAAAACAGAATCGCTTGCTTTCCCTACCTAACTCCCCTTTGTTTGGTAAAGGCATTAGACAATTGTATTCAAATAAAGAGGAGAAGCTTAGAATAACTCTGGACAAAACATGATGTAATTCAATGCAATATGTTCTCCTAAATACAAATGTGATGGATGAATGTTGTTGAGTATTGGACAGTAAAATGTGCTGCCTGTGTGTCGACACTAATGGAAGACATAAAAGACCATCTGTAAGATGACTGAGCTTCAGTGACTGTAACCTCTGAGGGAGTACTGAATTTTAGAAGGCAGGAACTGGTAGAGACTCAAGCATATAACCTTTTTAGAGTGGACGGCAAGACTATAGCAGCCTATACATTTAACCTGCATTTTATTTATATTTAAATGCTTGTTGAAGGAAGCTGTACTCTGGCCTCATGACGTCCAGCAGACTTACTTTTAGACTGCTCTTTGTGGGCCTGGTTACAGCAGGGTATGTGTCCTAGTCTGAAAAGAGAACTGGGATGATTTTCTTGAATGGAGTTACACAGCAAGGATAGATTTTTATAATTACAGAAAAACATCAAGGTTCTCATTTTCTCTCTAGTGAAGTGAGTTCCATAAAATAACATAAGACCATTATCTTATTATTAACCTTATTATCTTAGGTGTCAGTTGGGTTGACTTTGCCTTAGGGGAGGTTGAGGGTTGTGGAGTCTCAGCTAGCTTCCTGTTGGAACATCACACTCATTCCCCATTATTGGCTTTCCTTACTCCATTCCTCTCAAGAACTCGGGGGTAAAGCACTACACAAATATAAGTATACATACCTTTAAGGTGCTTTTTTATTGGTTGCTACTTTAAAAATAACCCACACGGCAAGCCTGGCAAGCTGCTCGTGTAGTATTTGATATGCCAAATACCAGTAACATTTATATTAGGTCATTCCCGTGACCTAATATAATGGTTTTAGGCTCTTTGTGTTCCTGGAGCAAGCGGATGCCTTTGGGTTCTCCTAGCATGAGACAGGACATATGGAGATATTACTGGTGCCCGCTCTAGCAAATAGATGATTAACGGGAAGATCGTGATCGTGACCTTTCATCCCAAACACAAGATATTTATTTAGACAAATTTTCTATCAGTAGAAATGAAAATGTTAAGGTAAATTGTACAAATAGATAAGACTGTCAATCATTTCTACCAGGCTAACCAATAGAATGTTCAAGTTTTACTCAAGCAGAACTGACTTTAGATTTTAATGACGCATCCCTAGCTTCCCAATTTCTATCACGAAAGAGCTCTCATAAGAACTCTTCTGGTCAGACTTTTTCGTGTTTATTATAAAAAAGTATGAACAGATGCGTATTGCATTGCAAATTGCATGTCATTTATTTGCTCTTTAAGACCATTTTCTATTTTTTCAAAGAACAAAAAAATCTGGATATAAAATATTGTTTCAGGCCATTGATAGGAGTTAGTTGCAAATACTAATTTACTTACAACTATAAAAGGCTAAAAAACAGAAGAATTTTTTTTTTTTTGCTTTTGGGACACCCCGGCAATGCTCAGGGGTCTCCTGGCTCTGCAGGAATCACCCTGGCGGTGCTCGGGGGGTGGGGGGGGGTGCCCGGCCCGGGCCGGGGGGGGGGGGGCTGGGTGGAAAACCCCCCCCCCCCCCGGGCAACCCCCGCCAAAAATTTTTATTTCTGTGTTAAGTGGTGACTAATCAATTCTTTCAGGGATGAAAATTAAGTTTATAGTGCCTTTATCATTAAAAAGGATGATTCTATGGGAAAACAATATGATCAAAACATGTTCTAATTACATAGATGATGTTCTAAGTATATATTACTCTGTTACATAGTCATTAAGATTCCCAGCATATGTGTATTTAAAATGTAAAAATTCACTTCTAGATGTAGATTGATTAGATTTTGTTTCTATTTTACAAGTTTTGAATGTACATACATTCATAATATTTTGCGCATATAGGTATGGACCCAATACCTGGTTTTTTTGACAGAAATTCGCAGTTACGTATGATTTCTGTTTAGGTGAACTGTCCAGCAGAATAACTTGGAATTAATACATTTTTTTAAAAACCTATGCTATATCGTGATTAGGCATAAATCAGGCTGCTGAAAACTACTGTCCTTTTTCATTAATGCATCAGTTCCTGGGCAATTATTGGATGATATGTGAGCACATTGATCTACATAGATTAGATGTTTATTATGTTTGATTTTTTATTAATATCAGAAGCAAGAAATTAGATAGTGTAATTTATTAAACATTCTAGGTCATAAAATTATTCCGTTATACAAAATAAGACTTTGCCAGCAGGATTACATTCAAAATACAGACAAAAATCAACATAAACTAAAACTGATACCACATTACAGTTTGCTTCTACTTGAAAGTTTCAAAGAAGTGCATTATGATAAATGTCTTGAGAGTTAAAAGTTCCCTGAATAAAAAGCTCAGTACATCGCATTTTCAATAATAATTCTACCCACTTAAACTAAAAAGTGCGTCCTTTCTGATGGGTCCCCAACAGAGTGTCAAGATTGGGAGATTTACAAAGTAGATTGCATTCTTAACCTCAGTACCTTCAAGTTGTAGTTGTTAAAAGCACATTACTTCCTTCATTTAAAAAAATATTGCATGAAACTATTTTTCCTAGATTAAAGAATTAAACAGAAACAAGCCAGACAGCTGCATTGTTATAATTTATAGATCAGTAGAGTGGAGTCCAAGAATTCTTAGAACATTTTTAATATGTTAAAAAAGATGATACATCAAAGATGATAATGTCTGGGTAAAATAAAAATATCATAAATTAATATTTCTACAGTTCTCTAAAAACACTTCTTTGGGTTCTGTTATCTAAATATGTGCTAAATGTGCCATTTATGGGATTCATTCCTGAATTTAATAATAAAATTCTAAGGCACGTTCTTAAATTCAATATTTAGATCAAACAAAATATTATAGTTGATGGTGAACTGTCTTTAATCAATGGTAACAATGACTTTTCTAATTAGATCCTCGCTGGTGATATATTTGAATTCTGTGGCATTACTGAATGAAATATTTAAAATGCTAGTTTTTAAAAACCCTTTTCAAAGGGTTTTCCAATCCCTGTGTCTCTTGTATGTGATGTGTTTACGTAGCTAAGGTGGGGGTATAGGAGGGAAAGAGACTTGAAAGAATCAGTCTTTACTAGTTTCCTTAGCTTAAAATGCATTAAGGCCTTCTGAGGTTAATTATTTTAAAATAATTACCAATATATTTTAACGTTTTTTTTTGAAATGCCTCTCAAAGCATTCATAAAATAATTTTTAAAATTAGCTACATAACTTTGTTAAAGACAAAGAAAACTAGAACTGGCTATTTCACAAATTTTATCTGCATTCAAGATGCTCCTTTGAAATAGTGAATAAACTCTGATTCAGACTTGTTTTCACCCGTTTTTCTCTCTGCCGTCGATTGCAAAACCAAACCCTTACTACTTCTTTCTCAAGGTTCAGCTCTTCCGCCATTCGCATGATCTCTTGAGAGGAGGGTTTATTCTGCTCTCCGGAAGTGTCTCTCCAGGGCATCTTTAGCAGCAATGCTGGGTGGAGAGGGGCCGAAAGAGAGATTGTGTTGCTGATGTTTGGAGAGATTCAGTTAGATTGAATTCACTATGTATTAATGTGAGACTTAACTTATGACTATTTAAAAAATTTAAAATCTATCTAGAAAATTTGAATGCACTATTTGTCTAATATTTAGTGCTTGGTCTTAGGCATTATATTTGGAGCAATCACAGGAAATAAGGGAACACATGTCTCTGTTTACCCCCACTTTTGCCACAAGAGGGCACCAACTTCTCGACAAGAAAAAAAACAGGTCTAGGTGTCCTCCAGAAGTCACTAATATTTATATGAAAAGCTAGTGGACACCTATACAAGGCGGAATCCTATATTTTGTCGTTTTCTCTGTGAGCTTCTGGAAATTACAAAAAGCTCAAGGAGGAACTATCTGGTTTTAAACACCAAGAGTCACTTTGGAGTTTATGACATGGAAAGACATTATTTTTGTATTTTTAATAAATACCATATTGCTGATAAAAGCATGTATTAAAGGAAATTTATATAAAATTTCAGTTTGTATCTATCAATAATATGTGAAACAGGTCTTTGACGAAAACAAAACACTTTCATCGAATGGTAAAAAAAAGTCAACTTTCTTATTGTCAACATTTCACATATTTTGCATTGATTTAGCTATTGTGTTACACTTAGGTTCAAATGCAGATTCCATATTTAAACCTTTTCTCCCTGTTAACTTTAAACATTTCAAAATAATACCTTATAGTTGTTCTCCGTTTCCTCTTTCTTTCATTTGTTCCCACTTTTTCACTGTACAAAGCTATAATGGGTAGTAGAAGGATAGTTACAAAAGGTAAGTATGAAAAAAATATGTTATATTTAGATTTCAAGCGTCTGTATTAAGAATTCAAGAAAAAGCCACCATAATTTTTGTCTTAAGATTTTGCCAAATTGTATAAGCCCTAGATTAAAAAATGGGGAAAGAAATGTAAATTAATACTGATTATGCAAAGACAACTGTCTAAATAATGTCCAATTTGGATCAAGTGTTTCAAACCTTGCTCTCTACCTTGCCCTGGCATTAATATGAGTAGGAATCATCACCTAAAACTGCTTATCTCTCAGAGGTTTAATTTATTCACTTAGAATTCTGGTATATGCAATAAAAAAAATATTCACTCCTTGGCACTGGAAGCCGCATTATCTAGAAAGCTTATACACACAGATTATATTCTTAGCTGTTTCACTTCTCAGTAATTTCAACATGTTCCATTTGCTTTTGCCTTTTTTTTTGTAATAACAAATCATTTCTTTTTTATCTCAGAGGGGGAAAAACACCCAGCAAAACTTCAAAGTTTTCTGTAGCATTAATCTTACCAATCAAGATCCATAGGTTTTAGATTAAACGTCACAAAGCCTTTAGAAATACACCTTTAGTACCTCCAACTTGCTCAGCTTCCTCCAGCCATTTGGATAGTATCGCTTTTAGTTTGCATGCATTTTTTGAAGCTGAGTTGTAGATTTTCAAATCTGCAGATAGTCGTCTGACTGAACTCAGAGCCATGCACAGCTGCGAGCGCCTCCCCCAACGTTTGTTTGGGTGTATCCTGTAAATACACAACAAAGTGAGTGCCAGCTGTACAGCAACATTCACTGCAGGCATATCACCCTACAAACCCGTGGATGTCAACGGCAAATACTAAACTTAAGCATACAGATGTTAGAAATTTAGGTTTCATTGGGAGGGTTCAGTATAGATTGTCCAATACTTCCAAAAATATCTTTTGGTTAAAAAATTGTTTTTTAGATGTCGAAAGAAGTTAGATATGACCATTTGCTATTCTTAGATTTTGGTCAGACTGGATGTTTTATCACAACATTTTATGAGATGTTAAATGTTTTTTCTCATTAATGTTATTTAATATCAGATGATATATGCTCAGAAATATAAAACAGGGTTATAAACACTTTAATGAAAAAATGCAACTACTTACTAAAGGGTGGCAAATAAAACTCAGAAGTATGTTTATTTCTCACCCAATACTTTTAATATAAGACTGACTGATCACACAACATTATATGCGTATTTTTACAACATTTATCCAATCATTTTGTTGTTTCTATCTGAAGGCAAATGATCCTCATTAACTGTCCCAAACATTTTAACCTGCAAGTTGATGTAAACCATCAACATAGAATTTGAACCATTATATTGCTCATTATATTTGAGCAATATAAACAGCAAACAAAAAATAAATGTAAGATGGAAGGTGTCTGCTGCTATGCTTATTACACATGTGGTAACTACATATTAATTCAGAGCCGAAGGCTATATACCTGTATGCGTAAAATAGTTACATACTATGTCCATCAAAATGGCAATATAAATTTACCTGTGATTCATTCCATAACTGCAGCAGTTAAACCACAATTTCTATCTATCAATTCAACTCAAACCCATACTCTTTTATGAATTTAAATAAAAGTTAATTGTTATTTTATGTTCAAAATACTTAGGTAGAGAGAGTAGTTAATGGACAGAGTTGACTGACAGGGAATATGATTGCCAAGTCCTTAAAATAACAGTTTTTTCATTCATTTTTATTATAATTTAAAAGAAATTCAAAATCAAACTAGCATGAGGTACCACTATGACCTCTCTGAGGTGCAAATATCCAAAAGAATGAACTTATGTTTTCTCCACAACACAATTTTCTTAATGTAATAGTCACTGTACAAAGGTTGATGATCAGCCATTAAAACTAATGAATCAGCCATTAAAACTCAGAGCGCCTGTCACCACAGAGCTCACACTGTAAAGGATGAGTGATAATAAAAGCTGCCACTGGTAAGAGTGAAATGTAAGACAACCTCTGTAGATACTGATTTAATATATGTCAAAATAAAAATATGCTTTGATGAAGTAATTCTACATTTAGCACTTACACATAAATGTGTAGGATAAATATCACTATGAGTTTTATGACATTTTTAATAGTGTGAGATGAGAAACTAAATTCTCTCAGGAGTGGCTAATTGTAGTATGTTTGTAAAGCAGAACTTGGCAGTTTCACTAAAATGTCCTCTAAAACTCAATACTAAAAAGTTATCAAAATATATAGTTAAATAAAAATAAAACCACATGCATATAAAGAATATATATTTTTATATAGGCATAAAATGTCTCTGGAGGGTATAAAATATTGGAAGACATAGAAAGGAAAGAAAGGTCAAACATATTTAAGTTGTCCTTTATCTGCCTCTGATACATGAATGTATCATTAATTATTAAATGGATTGTTATATACAAACATACAATTAAATTAAATATATATGTAAGCAAACACTTCTAAGTTAGTCCTCAACAAATAGTATTATTAATTTTAAAATATGTATTTAGTCAATTAAGAAATTGCAAGGAATAAAGGTTTTAGTAAGATTTTCATATCAAACTTTCTAGTGAAACATATTTGAGAATTGGTCTGAACTTTTAAAGTGTTTAATTGAGTAATGATTTGCAGTTACTTGCCCATTTCTTTTTAACAAGTGCATACCTAACTTAATTCTTCTCACTTTAAATTCATTGGCAAATTTTTCAAGTTCTCGGATTTCGGGAGAATCCATGTCTATTGGTTCTTCAACCAATTTACTTTTCCGCCTGAGTTCCTGCTTGAAATCAGCAGCTGTGGGGTCCTCGGCCAGTAGAGGTTGGTGCATGGGCGGAAAGCCATGGCTTAAGGTGTGGTCGGGAAACTTATAAAGACACGGAGTCAGGCTACCTGTGAATAAGGACAGCGGAAATAAAGACAGGGAAAGGACCTTTACAGAGTACACAGCATGCTTTGCTTTATTCTTTTCTTTCCTTTCCTTTTCTATTAAATCACAGTGAGGTAGACCATTGCAAAGCTCTTCGTGATTGGTTTCAGTCATACAGTGTTCCAACACCATCCCTCCACCAGTGCACATTTCCCAGCACCAAAGTCCCCTGTTTCCCACCCCTATCCCCTCCCCCAACCTGCCTCTATGCTCTATGGAAAGCTTTCTTTCTTTCTTTCTTTCTTTCTTTCTTTCTTTCTTTTCTTTCTTTCTTTCTTTCTTTCTTTCTTTCTTTCTTTCTTTCTTTCTTTCTTTCTTTCTTTCTTTCTTTCTTTCTTTCTTTCTTTCTTTCTTTCTTTCTTTCTTTCTTTCTTTCTTTCTTTCTTTCTTTCTTTCTTTCTCTCTCTCTCTCTTCTTTCTTTCTTTCTTTCTTTCTTTCTTTCTTTCTTTCTTTCTTTCTTTCTTTCTTTCTTTCTTTCTTTCTCTCTCTCTCTCTTTCTTTCTTTCTTTCTTTCTTTCTCTCTCTCTTTCTCTCTCTTTCTCTCTTTCTTTCTCTCTTCTCTTTCTTTCTTTCTTTCTTTTCTTTCTCTCTTTCTTTTCTTTCTTTCTATCTGTCTGTCTGTCTTCCTCTCTCTTTCCTTTCTTTCTTTTTTTCTTTCTCTTTCTCACTCTCTTTCTCTCTCACACACACACACTTTTTGCACAGTGTGGTTTGCAATACAGATACATAAGGGTAATCATGTATGTCCGTTACCTACTTACAAAACTCAGTTTTAGTCCAGCCCCAAGCAGTTCTTATCCAGAGTGATTATCTCTGTCCTTCATCCCAACTGCCTTCTTCCCTAAACTTGAGGCAGGCTTCCAACTGTGGAACACTCCTCCTGGCCCTTGTTTTTCCTGTCTTTGGGTGTTAGTCTCATGTTGTTGTTGTTGTTTTTAATTTCCATAAGTGAGTGCAATCATTCTATGTCTGTGCCTCTCCTTCTGACTCATTTCACTCAGCATGGTACTCTCCAGGTCCATCCATTTATAAGCAAATTTCATAGCTTCATTTTTCCTAACAGCTGCATAGAGTTCCCTTGTGTAGATGTACCATTGTGCAGAATGTACCCCCAAAAAAAAACACCTCAGACCTTTTTCTAACTCCAGCCACGTTAGTCAGATCAAAATCAAAATCGATAAAGATATCAATATCAAACCTGAAACCATAAGGTACATGGGAAAAAATATGGGCAGAATCCTTCATGACATTGAAACTAAAGAAATCAAGAATGAATTACCACTGACTAAGCAAATGGAAGAAATAATAACAAATGGAACTACTAAGAAGCTTCTGTACTTCAAAATAGTGACCAAGATGCAAAGACAGCATACAGATTAGAAAAAATATTTATCCAATATCCACCTTATAAGGGGTTAATATGCAAGATATTTAAGGCACTAGTAGAACTTTACAAAAAAAAAAAACAACTCCATAATAAGTGGGGAGAAGAAATGGAAGAAACTTCGTCAATGAAGAAAAACAAATGGCCAAAACAATGAAAAAAATGCTCTACATTGTTAATTATCAGGGGGATGGAAATCAAAACAACAATAAGATATCATCTTACACCACAGAGACTGGCACAATTCAAAAAAAAGCAAGAGTAATTAGTGCTGGCATGGATGTGGGGAGAAAGGGAGGAAGGTGGGAATGCCAACTGGTCCAGAGTTTTTGGAAAACAATTTGGGCATTGCTCAAAAAACTAGAAATTAAACTTCCATATATGGAAGTCATATATATGACTCAGTAATACCACTTCTGGGCATATACCCTGGGGCCCAAAAGCACACAACAGAAATGCCATCTGCACATCTATGTTCATTGCAACACTATTCACAACAGCTAGAATCTGAAAACAACTTCAGTGCCCAAGAACAGATGACTGGTTAAGTATGCAACACATCTATACAAAGGAGTCTAATCCATTAAGTGCCGTACTCTGTACTTGTCAAACTCAACTCTTAAAGGTTACCTGACACTTGTCTTCTGAATTTAAAAATCAGAATAACTTAGTATGATTGTGATCATTTGTATTCCACCTTGGTTTAAACATGCTGCTTAAAAACTGTGTAAAAAATGCTGAAAAACTGAAAACAGTTTATATGGACAGAGGTACAGACTTTGAAACAGATTTTCATAAATTTTTCCAACTCTTGCATCTTTTCCTGGGTATCAGAAGTACAACTCTAACAAGTATTCTTTGATATCTTTTTATTAACTTGTTAAACAAGCACAGTGCGTTATCTGTTATCAATGTGACCAAAGAAGTGATTTTATGATGTCCTACTCTTTTATCAGTAAACTAATGTCAATAGAAATAATGACCTCTTAAAATTTAACGCATATCAAATGAATTATGAGAAAATAAAATGCACTAATATTGTTAAATAGCTTCATAGACTGAATTAACAAAAAGGAACTTTCAATGTTCTATTAGGGGGCATGGGGTGGCCCGGCCCAGCAATAGAGCACCTGTTTTCCATGCGTGAGGCAGAGTTCAATTTCTAGCTCTGTTCCAAATCATGAGAGTGATCCCTGGCACCAAACAATATGTAATAATAATAATAATGATAATAATAATAATAATAATAATAATAATAATAATAATAATAAGTGCTCTATTAAATCCTCAGCAGTGAGCAGATAAAGAGCCCAGTGGATCACTTGCCTGACATATAGAAAGTACTAGATTTCCATCCTCGGTAACAAAAACTTACAAAGCAAAACCAAAAACCAGAAACATCAGCAACTAGGTTTCATGAAAAAATATACCATATAATGTGGTTATTTCTTATTATCTAAGAAGAAAACAAAAGGGGTACTAATAAATAATTCACATAAATAATGAAGCATTGCATATGCTAAATTAATTGACAAATTATACATGTGATTTTTTTTCATACTGACTTTCAGAATTCATTTATCTTTTCCAAGAAATAAACAAAAAGTATATCTGAATTCAGGAGAACATATATATAAGCTTTAGAAAACGATTTTCTATATGTTTTTGTTTTCTTTTGAATATTTCAAGTTTTGGTAAACATCTTACTTCAATTTATATTAAATTACATGTATAAGCATGCATTTTTATTAATCATTTTCTTATGAGTACAGATTAATATTTAACGTAAAAATAAATTACTATAAAATATATTCAGTACTCATTCTTGGAAACTTGCAAAAATGACATCAAGAATTTATGCTGCCTTTAATTTTTCCTTAAGTATTTTCACAAATCAAAAACATGAGTAATAATGTTCTTTGCTAGAATACATAAATCTTTAAATAAGTAAATATATAATGAGAAAAAAGAGTGTAAGTCAGCAGATTGCTAGCTTTATATTATTAAAATGGGAATATGTAATTATAAAATGTACTTTTACTGATAACAGTACTTTTCTGAGCAAAATTGACTTTCAAAAGAGCGTTAAAATAAAAAATATGACTTCTTTATACACGTGGTAAATATTTAAAGAAATTGTTACTGTCCAGAAAACTTCCTGCTACACTTACAATCCAAATGATCCCATTCTGCTTTATTTTAAAAAGTCAGCTTTAAGCTCATATTTTATTTCTACGAGTCAAAGTGAAAGAGAAGATTATGCATATAAAAAGAACACTAAGTACTTTCATTTTGGCATTAGCTTCATGCGTCTCTGAAGACTTTTCTCCCAGGCTGGATTTCTGAGCTGGTTTTCATACGTATTTGAATAAATTGTTCATCATTTCATCATTCAGAAATATTGAGCATTGAGGCCAGAGAGACAATACCGGGAAAAAGGGTCCTGCCTGGCATGTCCCAGTTCAATCCCAGTTAGTCCCAGGCACCACATCTGGCTGCCAGAGGAGGCCAGATACCTCCAGTGTACAGTCAGTAACAGTCTTAGCACCATAGGGGTGCCTGGCTCCAAAATACAACCAGATATCATTCAACGCACTTAATGACAAATGACCCACAAGAAAATGTAAAATATAACACGTGGCTGTTTTATTCTGAGCATTTACTGCAATTTCATGACACTTTAGAGAACTCAATTAACCTATGTCAAATTATTATTTTTCAGTTAGAAAATCATAGTATGGGACTGGTGCCATAGCACAGTGGGTAGGGCGTTTGTATTGCATGCCGCCGACCTGGGTTCTATCCCAGGCATCCCATATGGTCCCCCAAGCACTACCAAGAGTAATTCCCGAGTGCAGAGCCAGTAGTAACCCCTGAGCAATGCCTGTGTGACTCAAAAAGCAACAACAACAACAACAACAACAAAATTAGAAAGTCAGTGTTTGTTTGATATAAATGTCCTAAGTTTTTAATTTAGTCACAATATTTACCATTGCTTTCAATTATTTTCTTGCAAATCAGTGTCTTGCAGTGTCACCAATCTCTGTGATATTTCATGAGATTTATTTTTCATATGAGGTAGAAAGGATTTCTATTTTAAATGAAATTTTAAAATTCAGGAAATTTGAAAAGGTACAAAACTTTCTCAGGTTTTGAAAATAGAACTGAAGTCCAAAGAACATTTCTTTACCACATCAAAAAAAAAGTCCTACTTCATTTCCCAGGCAATTTGAACTCAAATAAATGAAAGGGCTTTTCTTTAAAGGTTTTTCAAACTCTAGCTTAAATATAGTGGCTGTTTTAAACAAATCTGCTCAGACAAAGAGTATTAGATTTATTTATTAAAATATTAGTAGTGCGCTATTAGTTTTTTGAGAAAAAAATGTAAATAGTCTATACATTATAAATATCCTAGGAAAAATGAACATTAAAACATAAGATAGATTGAGAGTAAATATAATACTTAAAAGCTTGAAATGCAAAGCAAAAATAACCTGGATTGAGTCATTTTTTTTTCCATTTTTTATGGTCAACAAATCCACAATTGCCTACAGGAATACTGCTTACCTGGAACTAAATTTAATCAGAAGTTTGCAATAATGGTCATAAACAAAACAAAATATACCCCCAAACAAGTTGTGGTTTTATTATATGACTCTGTAATTGAGGAAGATCAGGAAAGCAGTAACCAGTGTAGTCTATATAATAGGGTGCTTAAAAATGTTTTTGAACGTTGGGATTACTGAAAACAAACAAAAATAAAACATTGGGTGAGTTATATGCAAAAGTCTCCTAAACTATTTCCAAAACATGCTAGCACAATTTTGTCTTTAGGTCTACATAAATAGGTATCTTGGAAGTGTCTTCACATTTCATAAAGTCAAAGTATTATTTCATACTGCAGATCAACACATCAGAGCTTTCTGAATTGCTATGTGTTTCTGTGTGGCAGAGGGAGGTGGATAAAGAATAGAGATCACTCTCATCAGGCAGAGGTCTGGCTTGCTTTGCAGGGCGCTGACTCAATGTACCATGGCATGGGGCAAATTGCCCCCTTCGCAGCCTGCCGTTCTGCCAGATGCTAGCTGACATTGTTGAGGTTATGGCTTGATATCTTAAAAGAACTTAGGGGAAGCAGAAGGACTAGTGAAAAACACCACCTTGCTGAAGACAACACAGAAATATATGTCTGTACAGCTCTATTTAAAGGACTTTTTCATGCATAACAGTGAGAAGAAAATCATAAATTTGAATTGCGGTCCTTTCTCTTTTGTGTATTGATAAATTCTGTCCCTCTGTAGCAGAACTCTTTTGCCTGGTTTTGTGAAATCAGTCCATTTGGAACATGGCCATATACATTTGATTACTTATTGCCTGTGGCAGCTTCCCTGCTATAGTGACTGAATTGCTTAGTAGAGACAGACTAGAAAAAATTAGTGTTAAAAAACTTAGAAAAAAAAGTTAGTGAAAAATGTGAAAGGTTTTTTTGATTCAGAAGTAGAAAGATCTTCATAATTGACACAATGAGAGAAAAAGAGGAGAAAACAAAACAAAACGTGAATTCAACGAACAACAAACAAAAAACAAACAAACAAAAAAGAATTAAAAAAAAAACAAAGTAAAAGTCCCCGAACTAGACCATCTTTTTCTGTTGATTGTCAAATGGAAATCTGTCACCTTTCTGCCATTCTGACCTTTTGTCTATTTCCAGTTATGAAAAAGAGAAGAATGGGCGCTCATCTTCATGGTTAATTAATGTTCTTTTTCTTTAACTTTTCATGTTAACATTTTATTTGACACAAGATTTTTCTTTTAAGAATAAGAAATTATGTATTATTTAAGAAAATAATCTTCACATGATAGTTTTTCTATCTATAACTGAGCCCACTAGAAGGTGGTATTATCAGATCCTAGAAACTATATTTGGTTTGTTTCCATTTAAAGTGTACCTTTTATGGTACACTCCAGTGGAATGGAGTTTTTATGATTTTTTTTTCTAGGCGTACCCAGTAGGAATCCAGTAGGGATCCAGTGACACCCCCAGCATTGTGGACCTGATGGAGGGTTGAATGTTTGGGCTCAGTATTGTTTAAAGGCCACCAAATTTTTTGGAGGAATGTCAATATTATTTTCCAAAATAGTTGGACCAGTTGGCACTCCCACCAACTGGGAGTTGGCACTCCCACTCTCAACAGTGGATGAGAGTCCCTTTCTCCCCACATTCATGCTAAATGTGAGTTAGATATTGAGCTCCCATTTGACCCAGCAATATCACTCCTGGGAATATACCCTGGAGACATCTAAACAGCAGAAACACAATCTGCACTTCTATATTCACTGAAGCTCTATTCACATGACAGAATCTGGAAACAAACTAAATGTCCACAATGGATAAAGAAACTATGGTATATTTACACAATGGAATGCTATGTAACTGTCAAAAAAGACAAAGTCATGAAATTACCTGCAAAAGGATGGGCATGGAGATTATTATACTGAATGAAATTAGTCAGAGGAAAAGGACAGATATGGAATGACTGCATTCATTAATGGGGTATAAATATATACCAGCGTTGTACTAATTGTGGTAAATGGTAATGCCAGACTAGAACTCAGAATTGAATATACACAGAAAATTTACATGATAACCCTAAATGTCTGTTGGTCAAGCCACAATGTGTATGAAAAGAGAGAAAGAGAGAGAAAGGGAGAGAGAGAGAGAGAGAGAGAGACAGAGAGGGGAAAAGTAAAGTGCCTGCTATAGAGGCAAACTGGGGGAGGTGGGAGGGAATGAGGGGACGTTGGTGATGGGAATGTGACACTGGTGGAGAGATAGGTGCTGGAACACTTTATGACTGAAACCCAATCAAGAACAGCTTTGTAAGTATTTAGCTCATGGTGGTATGCTAAAAGATTAAAAAGAAATGCACCAAGGTCACACCTACCATTGTTTGCTCTAAAAAACCTAGGGATGAGACCTAGGACTTTTAACACGTTTTATCAATTGAGCTCTCCTCCCAAATCCCTAATTTTTAAATTTCTTTTTTGGGTCACACCCAGCAATGCTCAGGAATTACTTCTGGCTCTGCTCTCTAGAATTACTCCAGATGGTGCTCTGGGGACCATATAGGATGCTGAGGATTGAATCCCTGTCTGCCGTGTGCAAAACAAATGCCCTCCCCTACTGTTCTATTGCTCTGGCTCCCTAACAATTTTTAAAACAAAAATTCATGGCACAAACCTGCAAAGAATATCATCCTTTATTATAGGGATAAAGTGGATAGTTCAAAGAGCTAATTTCCAATTCTCCGTGCATATTTATGGACTGGAATGCAGAAACAATCTTAGATACCAAGAACCAATTCAGGAGTGTTTGCTGTCATTTTGTTGTCTGTGTGGATTTATGTGCACACACATTTATTTAGAAGAGGTTTTTCACAGAATTTATAGTTCCATTTCCTGTTACCTATACTGTACACCATTGAAGGAGAGGCAAGAAAGAAACTTCTACAAGTTTATCTGAAGAGATCAAAGGAGAAAATAAGGTTGAGTTGTACAAATCTGCTGAAAGTAAACTCTTGATAGAGCTGCAGTATCCATTGAAACTTGGGCGTGAAAACTGAAACAGAGATATTAAGTGACTTGAAAAAATTTCACAATTCGTTAGTGGTGGTGCTAAGTTATTGCTCTCAATCTGCTATTCTGCCTTTAAGTCCAAAACAGGACAAGGAGGTACGAATCATGGAATGATTAAAGTTCTTCCCACTGACACAAAATATCAGAAATAGGTTTTCCTTTCCAATGAATCATTAATTAAATGGAATAAAACAGTCAGACTGACTATATGAGGTAATCATATTCAAACAAATAAATGTCAAGTCCTTTGAAATATAGTTCTTTCTGTAGTTTTACTCTCACATGAAGTATATGACCATCAACTCGTCTTGGTTTCTGGTGATAAAATGGTTCCATGGATTGTGTGGATATGGCTGGTGTGATAAACGTCTTGAGACTTCTTCAAACATTCAAATCACTCATCTAGATTTTTCTTGTTGGACACCAAGCAGCTAGACTTAGGGCCTGGCTCTTTCCCACTATGGGCCTATTTTCTAGGTAATAAAACTTCTGGAAGTCCAAATGTTTACATCCACAAAAGAAAAATATTTGTTTACAGGACAGGATGTGCCTGGCCTTCTGAATCCTTGTTGCAATGGCTCAGGATGCTATTTGTGCTCTGTATCCCCTACTACCCAGAAAATTTGTATGAAAGGCCTATGCTATGCTCAGTAAACGGGATCTGCTCTCCAACACCCCCACTGCTTTGGTGTCTTTCTTTATTCCCATCCTCAGCAACCACAAGGCAGAAGCTTCTTCCAAGTCCATCCCTCTCCTTTCCGCAGGGATGAAGTCCAGCAAGATCTAGGTCTCCCTCATTCGTGCTAGGGGCTGCTGGTCAGGGCCCCTGACATTTTCTTCTGAGTTTTTTCTGCCTTCTATTATTTCTACATTCTATTATTTCTAGATTCCTATGTCTTATAACTCCATTTGTGTAGCTTCCTCTGGGAATGAAAGCAGAAGAGTTCAGATGCTCTGATATTTAATCTGCCATTATAAAAGTGTTACTACTGCAGGATATATCTCAAAGTCGTAACAATAACATATCACAGCACATGTCACAATAATATTCTGCTCAAAATATATTCAATATAATCTCTATGCTTGCCCTGGTGAGCTTTTAGTGCTAAAACGTAATTTTGCTTAAAGACTATTTTTTGTGCTACCTCTAAACCCCAGATAACCATTTTGATCTTAATGTCACTAGCCCCGGCTTGGAATAATTTAACGGTTTCTCCAGGGAATTCTTTGTAACTATGACTAGGTAGAGATTATGCTGAGCATGCTCATGAGGTAATGCTAGTACAAACTAAACTGCCTGCAAAGTCTCAATTTCAGATTGTGAACTGAGATCTCTTTGTTCCAATCCTAAAAACTGGTAGTTGTTAGAATTCTAGTGTCATCTGTTAATTGATTTGATAGGTAGGGAAGTGCTACCAAAATATATTTTATAGTATTCTGTGATTCAATCTCTGTGCTAACTAAACTCAATTCATTGCTACTCCTTGTTGATTTTAGAAGGTACTTGCAGGCACATTTGGTTTGTAGGAATCACTGAAAATGGCTAAGACTTCTCCTCCTAGAGAGAACAGCACAAGGGCCAGGCTCACGCTATTTCCCGTGCTCTTAATCAGAAGGCGGGCAAGCACGGACAGCATTCTGCTGGCAACTCCGTAGTGAAAGCGCACGATTTTACTTTTCTATAATGAAAGTAGTTCATCACCAACCAGGGGCAGGTCTCATTAACCATGAATAAGCACATGAATCATAAATGGTCAGCTTCAAAGAGAAATAAATTTGTGGTTTTTATTATTTCTTAATTATTAAAAAAGAGCCATTAAGTAGTTCAGGTAACCATTAAAATACCAGCCTCCATTAAAAATAGTGGCTGTTTCAAGAGTGTGTGGATACTACTTCATTCAGAATGTTACCAAATAAAATGAAAGAGAAGCTAATTTGTTCTGGGACATTTCAGACATTTAACTATTTATTTAAACAAGTTTTGAGGATGTAAAAATTGATAAATACTTTATACTTGATTTTTGGGGGCCATACTTGGTGTTGCTCAGGGGCAACCTTTGGCTCTGCACTCGGGAATTACTCCTGGAGTGCTCGGAGGGCATAAAGGACTCGAGGACGGAAACTGAGTTGGGCACATGCAAGGTGAGTGCCCACCCACTTTTACCATCTCTCCAGTCCCAGAGCTGATAAATTCTTTGTTTAGTTTTATTGTAAATTTATAGGCTTAAATCCACGTTACTGCCTTAACCTGGATAACAATAAAACATACAAGACAGCTACATTTTGGCAAAAGAGTTTTCAAGTATGTGATGCTTTACAATTTCCCTCTCAGTAGTATTCTCACACTCTTGGTTTCTTTTTTGTTTCCTTTTTCTTTATTTTGGGGGAGGGTTAGAGTGGGTTGTCACAACAAGCAGTTCTCAGCACTTAGTCCTGTCTCTTTGCTCATGGATCTTTCCTGGGGTGGCTCAAGGAATGACACAGGATGCCAGGTTGAAACTGTCTCTATTTCTCTCTCTCATACTCACATTGCTATTGTTATCTGTATTTGTCTACCTGTTGTAGTTATAAATATAAAATAATATATTTTAAGAAAAACACTTCAATAAAACTATGTACTTTAGTGAAGCATTGTAAACTTTAATCAGACTAAATCTTTTTTTCTTTTTTTAATTTTTTATTTTTACAATTACAAAGATATACAATTAAAAAGTTCATATTTGAGTTTTTGTCATACAGTGTTCCAGCACCCATCCCTCCACCCCTGCCCATCTCCCACCACCCACATCCCCGGTTCCCTGTTCCCTTCCCCAGCCCTCCTCCATGGCAGGTTCTTTATTTCTTTCCCTTTCTCTCTCTCTCTCTCTCTCTCTCTCTCTCTCTCTCTCTCTCTCTCTTCTCTCTCTCTCTCTCTCTCTCTCTCTCTCTCTCTCTCTCTCTCTCTCTCCCTTCCCTTCCAGACTATGGATTACAGAACATACATTAGAGGGTTGTCATGTGTATCTTTTTGCCTCTATTTAATGCTCAGTTCTAGGTTGGCATTAGTACCCTCGACCATTATTAGCATACTGTTCCATTTTCTGTCTTACCTAGCCTCTGACTCCCACACGTTTGTGATAATTTCCACGTTTGACAAGACCTCCTGATATATGCTTCACTTGACCTTGGATATTGGTATCATAATATGTACCTATATATTTATGTTATGCAAATAAATGCAGTCATTCTGTATCTGTCTCAAATCAGACGAAATCTGTAAAAAAAAAGTACTGACTCATAAGGGTAATGAGAGGATTTCTTTGGGGGCGGTGGATGGGACTATCAGCTACGCTCAGGGGGTTCTGGGTTGCTCCTGGCTGCTCTGGGTCAAGAGGAGAGCGGGATTCCAGGGTGCCTGAGGGAGGGGCAGCTCCGGCTCCGTGCCGGGATCCACGTGCTATAATCCCTGCACTGTCCACCTCTCACCACACCAGCCCTCTCCAGGGGGAGTTTTTTAAGCTGATTTTCTTCGTACTTAAAATGTATTCTCTAGGGGCCGGAGTGATAGCCCAGCGGGTAGGGCGTTTGCCTTGTACGCGGCCGGCCCATGCCGGCCCGGGTTCGATCCCCGGCATCCCATATGGTCCCCCGAGCATTGCCAGGAGTAATTCCTGAGTGCAGAGCCAGGAGTAACCCCTGAGCATCGCCGGGTGTGACCCAAAAAAAAAGCAAAAAAAGAATGTATTCTCTAGCAGATACGGTTCGAGCATGCATGTGGCTAAGCTGAGTTCCATTCCCTGGCACTACACATGATCCCTTGACTCCTGCCATGGGGATTCCCTGAGCGATTCCTGAGCACAGGGTCAGGTGCAAGCCCCTAACATTGATGTGTGCACGTCCCCAAAATCGAAAGAAAACATTTAAAAAGTGCTTCCAAATGCCTCTATACTAGCAGTGACAGATAAATAGTTGCTCTTGATCCAGAGATGTATTACGTATCCAAAGAGAAATGTGAGTATCCACACCTATTGCAGTTTCACAGAAGACTGAGAAGCCACCCAGGGACGGATTCCTTTTTGGTAACTATTACCAAAGATCTACGAATCACTCTCTGTTAAGCAAAATATTTTTTACTGAATGACATTTAGTTAGAAAGGTGAGGGGAGGGAAAGAGAACACCTGATTCAAGGGAAAGCACGGCCTTCTTCAGAGCGTGAAAGCTGGAAGAGAGAGATAACTGTACAAGGCAGAACCAAAAGCCCGACTTAAAAAGGGCAAGATACAAATCACTCTCTTCCTCCAATCTCTTCAACCAAATGTCTTTAAGAAATACTGCAATGAAGGCATTTACAAATCGGTGCTATCTGTAGCTGATTGCCGCACGAACATTTCCAGCTTTTGAAATGTGCCTAGTGTTACTGAGAGATCGGCCTTATTTTAGCTCACAAAAATTTAAATGTAAAATAACCGTATGCAGATCAGTGGCTACCAAATATTACAAATAGTATGGACAAGTGGCAATGGGCAGTTTAACAGTAGTGATCAACATAGAGGTCACATCGGGAACATCTCCATAAATTAGTGTTTCATTACCAGTTTTCAAGACTATGGTTCCCTCACACCCAAGATTTTTATCTAAGTCCCCAAATCAACATGATACACAGTTTTTTCTTACCTGCCATCACTCCGTAGGTTGATGGCTGGTTTCCATAATGACAGGAAGGAACAGAATAGTGAAGTCCTGTTGCTGTGTTTCCGAAAGTTGTCACCGAGAAATACGTGTGCAAATGTTTAGGAGTTTGGATCAAAGACAAAATAGACGGGACTGGTAAGAAAATGTATGAGGATTCAAGACACATTCATTTCATTTCAAAAAACACATTTATATGATTCTTAAATACTACGCATTAATTTGATCTCATTTGGGGAAATTCTCTACTAAGTAGGTTAAAACTAGAATTCAGAATATGCCTCAAGTAAAAGATTATAAAATGAAAGAAACCAAAATCAAAATGAAAGACAGACTTTATTATCATCCTTGTGCGTTCTGAAGAGTGACTGACCGTAGGTTCTAGCCGATATAGACATCGCAACAAACTAGAGGAACAGACCCATAAAATTGAGAGTCTTGTACATATTAGTATTTTTCTACATAAAAAAGTATCTAATAGACTGTACTTTTTGCTTATTCTCTCACCAATGTGAAAATTTAATGTTGATGTTGAAATCACAAGGTTTGAGGTTTTCTTAATCCATTCAGCAATACTAATCACAAAGCTTTTCAAAAAGAAATTAATTAATTTTGCCTTGCTATTTATTAACTCAGAACCTCATGTAGGAATTTAATGTTGTGTATAACTACATGCTTCATGGAATAAGAGTGAGTTTTGGTGAACCAGAGGTGTTAAACCTTTACCTAGAGTAAACGTTAAATCACCATATTGACTAAAAGCATAAACTTTTAGCAATAAAACAACTAGTTAACCAATGTTTGCTCATACATTTTATTTTCTCATCTTTCTTTATAACCTGAATACAATGGTGAATTTTTACAAACATGGTATATTTGTATCATCCAAAAAAGTAGAATCTAATATATCTATAAGGCTAGATATATATAAATTCAAGATGCGGGTCCTGTGAAAATATTGATATAATCTAGTAATTAAAAATGTAAGTTCCTTTAGGAAAGTGAACCAATCATCTAATGTAGTTCAAAGTTTCATATTTTTAAAGTGTATTCATAATTTAAATTTCGTATTGATATGTAGAAAGAAATCAAATTATTTTATAATTTTATAAAAACTTTACTATTCATTGCAAAATTAGACAAACATGTACATTTAGTTGCCATACACTCTTTAGATGATAACCAATATTTTGTTCCTTACATTTTGAGTATGTATTATTATAATTTGATAAAAATTTATATAACCATATTATCCTAATTTAATGTGTAGTTAGGTATTTTTACTAATTACTGAATTTCTATTTCCAAAGTTTAAATACTTTTATTTATCTAATGATAAATTGGGTTAAGGATGAGATAATTTATTGTCATATATTTACTTTTAAAAGCATTTCCAATTATATGTTTACTCCTATTTATAATTATTGATCTTGTTAAATAAATAGGGTTTTAAGTACACGATTGCTATAGATTCAGTTATACATTTTTTATCTATGATCAAATACTAATCAAACAGATTTTAGATTGCCCAAACAATGTGTTATTCTTTTTAATCCAACTGTAAATCTTTTAAATAAAATATATTTAGCTATATAGTAAGTGCTTAAGTTTATTTACTTTGTACTTTTTCAGTTAAAACATTTCACCATATTTCCTAAATATATGATTTATTTCCATTATTTCCACTGCAATAAAACTATGAGAATACTTGGTATAGTTTCAAAAAATTGAGTTTATTTATTTTACCAAAGTCAGAAATATAATTAATAGGTTCTTTAAAAATAGTAGAAAATTATTTATTATTTTTACCAAAATCAGAAATATAATTAATAGGTTCTTTAAGAATAGTTGGAAAATTATTGCCAACTTTTTTGTATATTTGGGAACTGTTCAGTCAGACTATAAATAAAGATTAAAGCCTTTAATTCAGAATATAAATCTATCAACTCAGATTTTATTTAGAAATATATAAAATTTAATTTTTAATTGCTTAAAATTGTGTTGCTACCTACTGAAAGAAATTTACTAAATCTAAGATGACTCATTTATAAATCAATTTTTAACACACTGTATCAAGAATGGGTAGTTTAACAAAACATCCTTTTTAATTGTTTTTGACAGAATATATCAATACAGAGATTTCAATCTTAATTTTCACTGAAAATTGTTGCATGGGAAAATATTAAAATTTGGCAAGAATGACTCTGTTTAGAACTTAATCTTGTGAACATATAACTCAGTTCCTTTTCTAAATGTTATATTACTCTAATTGTGATTTCTGAGTTTTAAACTAGACTAAAAGGATGTTTATTAAAATATTTTATTATTTTATTTTCTTGAACTTTATTGTGTTAGGGGTCATTTAATGTACTTAGCACAAGGTAAATAATAATTTACAGATATGTTAGTCAATGAAATGAAGAGTCCAAATAAATTTTTAAGTTAAGAAAGTAGCTATAGCACCATTTGTTATTTTAACTTTTACGGAACCATGGTTTGAACTCAGAACTTCACACATACAAAGCATGAACACTAGCTTTGAGTCTCATAATGGTCCCTAGGCAATAACACTACCCAAGTAATTATTTTAAACTGTTCCTTTAGTTTAGCTACCTACAAAGTTTGCACTTACGTGGTTTTGCATTAAAAAATAAGCAACTGTTTACATGAATAGAAAATAGGTCTTTACAAAATCCTCAATGATTAAAAAGTACTGCACTTCCCAACACCTTTATGCATGTTGTCTTTTTAATAATCTTAATATTTCAATTCAAACACATGAAACCAAAGGAGAAAAATGAAAGAGATGAAGAAATTCTAAACTAAAAGTCAACCCTTTCTCCTGAAATCATTAGGCCCAGCAGCAGGTAGACCATTAATCAGATCAGTACCTGTAGACATCACATTGTTGGTGTGGTTGGAGACTGGAAGGCATTCAGCGCTGTGATGCATTATCAGAGGCAAAGTCGCAGAAGACTCAGAATTCAGAGGTATAAAGGTATCAGCTGAAGTAAAAGGTTGACAACTCATTCCCACAAGACAGTAGAAGTAGGAGGGGAACGGCTCTCCTCAAATTAGAGTTTTATTATGTTACCACCTTAATGAGTTGTTCCAATCTCTCTACCTGCATATATACATCAAGAGAGCTCTGAGGCACCCGGAGGGAGCGTGCTGGTATTTATACTGCTGGGAAAGCCCTTTTTACATGTTAATCATCTTTTCCCAGGGGTATTGCTTTATCAATCTGACTATCTTCCTCTGACCCAAACATAATCTAGGTCCAAGAAGAAAGCTGTTTCTGGGGTGTAGATTGAGGGAAAGGAAAAAAAAAAAAATAAAACTAATACTGAACTTCAGTAATTCAGACTTTTGAGAAAGGAATCCCATAACTTCAAAAAAGGACTCATCTGGAAAATAATGCTGCATTAAGTTGAATAATATAACGTGCCTTTTTGCTAGTAATACAACAAAAAAAATTATATGTATGATGCTTATATGTGTGACTTCTCTTTTAGTCAGCAAAATAACCAGAGAGAAACATATTACATAATTGCAGGAAAACATAAATGTATGTTAAAGGAAGAGTTTAGTATATGCTAAATATGAGAATGAAAATATTGCCACCTACTGATGTACCTTCAACAACACAATTCTGAAAATCTATGTTATAAATTATGTTATCACTATACTAAGATGGAAAATAAAACATTTATAATAATCTGTAGAAGTGATAAATTTGATAAAAGTGAAGCATTTTCTCTGGATTTCAATTTACTCACAAAAATAAATTTAGTAAAGTCTTTCTAGGCTCAAAGCACTATTAATAGTTATGTCATGCAAATTTCAAAACGTCTGTGTGTTATTTACAAAGTCATCCTTGCCAAAACTGATGGCCCCAGAGTCTCTGTGCTTATCTGTTATCTCTTCATATTTGTTAAGTATGGTACTACACACCCTCGGCACAGCATATATTGTGATGATGAAAATAACAATAAACCTTGAAAACTGATTGGAAAATAAATCTAATTCTTACAGTTATTATTTCTTCATGATAATGAGTAAATGCAGAACAATTCTTAGAGCATAGTAAGGAAATATAACAAATGGATTGATTTTCAAAGTTGAACAAAAGGAAGCAATATTTGAATTACATAAAAGTACTTAATTGAATACTACATAATAATGACATTTATCAATCAGTAAATGTGTTTCATATTTTTCTTACAGCTATTGCCTTTTAAAAATCTTCTTTGACTTATATTTATCACGATCTCAATTTTTAAAAATTCTTTATTATTTACACAATCAAGCTCTATTTTCATAGATAATCCACTCTTATTTCAAAGTGACTTGATGAGCACAGGGCTGAAAAAGGGAAATGTCTCATTAGAAATTTTGAAATTTTGTGGAGAAGGAGCTTCAGATAACTTAAAACTGGTTTCTTTGTGCTAAACTTATTAATATTTATGAGAATATATTTTCAAAAACTATAAATTGAATATTTTATTAGTTACAAGCTGTTATTTTGTAGATAAACATGTTATAAAAGAGCTTAGTTATTAGATGTAGCTTAAAAATCTTTTCTAAATATGGCTTATTTTCTCATTGGGAAATTCCCTTTGAAGCCTATTAGCCTATTGACCTTCTCTGAGATAATGGTTAAAAGTAATGAAAAGTATTTAATTTTCATAAAAATTTCTTGTATTTTCAGATATCATGTATGCCAAAAAAGTGATTATTCAATGTACTAATAGAGAATTTGCTACTAAAATTAAATAAAATTAAATTTCGTAGGTACTGAATTTTTTTGTTGCTTGGGCCCCAAGGATCACAATTCCGCTGTGTTCAGGGCTTCCTCCTGGATCTGCACTCAGGGATCACTTGTGCTTGGGGTACATTACAGGGTCATTAAGATAAATGACAAAGTATTACATTTGAAAATTGCCCATATTTGTGGTAGATTCCACCTATTGACAAGACCTGATCCATGTTTTGCCTGACCTTGAATATTGATATCATGCTATATATATAGTATATATAGTATATATAGAGACTCACAGACATGGGGCAGAGCTACATGGGGCAGAGCTGCTACTTGCTCTCCCTGTGCTGAGCCACTCACGAGGCGCCCAGGAGGGATGGTGGGCTCTAGCCCTGGCCCGCCACCCCAGCAGAGCCTTGCAACAAGCCAGATGACCCCCCACTCCATGAGGGCCTCCATTTTCCACATCCGGACTTCCCTCTCATCAGAACTCCACCCAGCAGACCAGCCTATCACAGCCTGGCTTGTGCAGCCGCCTTGCGGCAGCACGGTTCATCAATAAATGCTGGACTTAGAGATGACTACAAGAGTATGCTACCTGCACGGCAGAGCCTGGCAAGCTACCCGTGTTGTATTTGATATGCCAAATACCAGTAACAATTTTAGACCTCATTCTGGAATGGATTGAGGCTCTTTATGTTCCTGGAGCAAGCAGATGCCCTTGGGCTCTACTAGCATGAGACAGGACATTGGGGCCCGCTAGAGCAAATCGATGATGAACAGGAAGACAGTTGTTAAATCACTGGGATATGTTTCAAACAATTTAAAGCAAATGAGAGGTAATGAAGGCATACCAGAAATGCTTCCTGAACTACTGGTAATCCAGTGTGCCATGCTAAGTGTTTACAATTTCAACCTTATACATACTTTTCCTAATAATGGTTTAAAATATTGACGTATTTGTGATGTGAAATCACAATGAGATGTTCCCTCAAAACTGTGTAAAGCCAAGAAATGCATGCTGGGGGCCGGATCGATAGCACAGCAGGTTGGGCATTTGTCTTGCATGCAGCCAACCTGGGTTCAACCCCTAGTATACCATATGGTCCCCTGAGCACTGCCAGGAGTGCTTCCTGAGTGGAGAGCAAGGAGTAACTCCGAACATTGCTAGGTGTGACCCCAAAAAGAAAAAAAAAAAGAAGTGCATGCTGGTCTTAGTCTTTTCATACAAAAAATTCTATCAATTTTTAAACCTGCTTTTTATAAAGTTATGTGACATTTAAAAATTGTCGGATATTTGTATTGCTTCTGCCTCTCACTTTTCAAAATATATTTACCAATGCAACCAATGGCCACTAATATTCCATTATTTTGAGTCTCAACCTTAGGACAGATATCAGAAGTGGTGTTACTGAATGTGTCTTAGGAAATGGCTTAAATTTTTGGAATATTCCCAATGCTTTGATAAAATGCCACTGTTTAGAACATGGTAGGTCCACAGCAAAACTGAAGGAATGTCCTCAGATAGCCCTACTGGGATCTGTGCTTAGTCCCCCTGACTCTCAACATGCTACATCAGAAAGGTCCATTTAGTAAACTACACTGTTGCATTGCTGAGACAGAAATATGAGACTGAAGAAAGAGTTGAGAACACGGATCATGATCAGGATCCACAACCAGAGGGTTATCCCACAAGGTGTGTTCTACCAGGGACAGGATATAGAAACAGTTTTAAAGATTGAGCATGGGAGTGGCCTACATTTAGGTCATTTATTTGAAAATTAGGATTAGTTGACAAGTCTTCAAACAGAAGTTTGTGATGTTGAATGCTGTTTTATAATCAGGAGAGAGGGCATTCTTGCTTTTTTTCCTTAACTCTAAGAAGAAATTGAGTATTCGTTGTTTTTTTTCATCTATAAAGAGAAATTAGTGAGTAGGTATATTCCTTCATAGTCCCCTCTGGCCTAAACATTTGGTTTAAGGATATGCAAATGTCTTATAGGAAAGAGAAGAACAATCCCTCATGAGCAATGCAAAAATCCAGGGCTAATAGGTGGGGCAACACTTCCCTAGTCCCCTCAGGAGCTGAGTCAGACTGCCTACTTTTTACCTAGAAGTCTCATTATGACTGTTAAGACAACGACTGACTCAAAATAGATTCGGTGACATCATTATTATTCCAATTCTACAATTTTATATTAGAATTACTCTGACAACATTCTATTGGTTTCTATTTGTATGTGACTTATCACACAGAGAAGTTTCACTGTTCTAAATTCCCTTTTTTTTACCCATTAAAATTTCCTTTCTTCCCAGCTCTTGGTGTTACAGATCATACTGGCTCCACAGTTTGGCTTTTGCCTGTAGTTGGAATCACAGTATGTAATTCTTCAGATTGTCCCTTTTCCTTTAGTAATAAGTATTTAAGTTTCCCTTGAGTTTTTTGTTTTGTTTTGTTTTGTTTTTTTGGCTTGATGGCACATTTCTTTTCAGTTCTGAATAATATTCAGTTTTCTGGATGTACCCGTTTATCTATTCAATCTATGAAAGGCATCTGGCTACATCCAAGTATTTGCAATTATGAGCAAACTTGGTCTGAACATCTTTTGCAAGTTTGTGTGTGTCTGTATTCTCAATATTTTTATATTTGTTGTTTTTTTTCAGTAATCCCAACTGGGCTCAGGATTACTTCTGGCTGTGTGCTCAGGCAACTCTTTCTGGCCAGCTTGGGTGTGTGTGGTGTCATGTGTGGTGACATATGTGGTGTCATGGATTGAACTTGAATAGGTTGCATGCAAGAAAAGTCTTATCCATGACAATATCTCCCATAACTCCTTCCATGAAGTAGTAAGAAAGACGATATCTGGATTTTATGACAAGAGTATGTTGAATTTTCCAAGAAACCAGTTTCTCATAAATTTTGAAAAATAGTCAGATTTTCAAAGTGACTGGATTACTTTGAATGCCCACAGAAGGAGACTTCTGTTGGATGACAAATTTAGCTAATCTGGGAGCTTTGTTTTTTTGCCCACTCCCAGCTTAATCTATTTAAGCCAAGGTTCATTCTAATGACAACTCTCTTCTTCTTCTTCTTCTTCTTCTTTTTTTTTTTTTTTTTTTTGCTTTTTGGGTCACACCCGGCAATGCTCAGGGGGTTACTCCTGGCTCTGCACTCAGGAATTACTCTTGGCAGTGCTAGGGGGACCATATGGGATGCCGGGGATCGAACCCAGACCAGCACAGGCCGGCCGCATGCAAGGCAAACGCCCTACCTGCTGGGCTATCGCTCTGGCCCCGACAACTCTCTTCTATGTAAACACTGCTAGAGGGTGTGGCAGTTACAGAAGTCACCTTGACTGAATAACTTCTGACTTATACATCTACTAAGACTTCTATGTTTTTAGATTGGGCACAGCTCCTCTTTATACCCACTGCACCCAGCGTGGGCCAGTTAGAATTTACCAGGAGACTATCACCCGGCTACATTGAGACTATAGTAAGGCTATAGGAAGGATCATACTAGTTTGCTCTCAAGCAGGCGAGTGTGAGCCTTTCAGCATACGGAGAACAAGATACTCAGAGTCACCCTGGTGCAGATAATAAATAAGAAGGACTTTGTGGGTACCATCTAGATTACATGAAGCTCATGAAGTTAAAATGTATTACTTTATATCAGCCCTCTCTCTTTCTCCAGTGTTTTACATAAGAGATAATCTCGGGATTAGTCCTTGGCATAACCTTTGTTTATACCTGCAATAGGGTGCGACACCACCCTTCTACACTCTGTTTAGAGTTCTTTGTTGACATGACATTCCCTGTTGGATTACTTTGGTGTATATTAGGGGACTGGCTTTTTGCTCCTTGGCTTTTTGCTCTTTGGTCTTTTTGCTCCTTCTTCTGGGTAGGACTCATCTCGGGTGAGATCCTCTCTCTCTTTGGTAGGAGACTTGGGCTCTTTTGAATGGTCTAAGTTCGGACCAGAGCTAGAGTTTGTTCATTATATTGGAGTGCTGTGGAAGAGCTTTTGTACTATTAAAAACCTTTTTGTAACTGCACCGGACTCGTGAGTTTTCATCTGTTCTCCGGCGTCCTTGGAGGTAGAAGAGAACTTCTGTCCTGACACTGTCGGGGGACCCCAGCTGCTTAGAGCTGTTAATACTTTGTATTTTAGCCACATTAGTAGCAGTGCAGTAGCATAATCTGAATGTCATTTGTTTTTCCTCTGCTGTATGATGTCAAGCATCCTTTTAAATACGCATTTGTTTTCTTTATAATCTCCTCTCCTTTAGTGACATGCCTGTTCAAATAGTTTCTCATTTTTAAATTGTCATTCATTTTCCTATGTTTAAAGTTTAAGAGTTTTATTTTCAATAACAATGATCAGCTTTATCTTTAACAAACATTGTTCAGTCTCTGACTTGTTTTTCATGTACTTTTGCAAGTATTTCTTTTATGCTGTAGTTTTAAATATCTGGGAAAGGAAAGGAGAGATAATACAGGGTTAAGGTGTTCCACGGCATCTTATGGACCTCCAAACACTGCTGGAAGCAACCCCTAAGCATTATAGGACTGCCAGACATAAACTCTACCGTGCTAAAAAATATTATGTGGAACAAGCAGAGAAAAGTAATTTCTATTATTAAGAGACATGAGAGTTTCTTGGAAACCACAGAATAAGAAAGTCTCATTGCTGGAAGAGACTAAAGAAATGCAAAGAGATGTGTCACTTATTTTGGCCCTCCTATCTCTTCTTTTTGAATCTCTCTCTTTTCTTGCTCTCCATAAACAATTAAAATATAATTGGCTTGTTCTTCATTTATGTATTAAAGATAATACTTATGTCTTTAGAGTACAGAAATATGACTTAGCACTCAGTGCTAATTGCATACAACTATATTTTAATGTATTTGCATGACATAAATATTGTAATTGGCTATGGCTATTGGTATTCCAGAAACATGATAAAGTTGCTAGTACAACACAGTTGTGAAAGGATTCTTTAGAGTGGAAGCACTCAGCAGTTGCAGAAAACGAAGAATAGAATATTATCTGAGGAGGCATCCTTACTATGTCACTGCAGCTGTTCTTTGTAAAATAGCAGTACTGGGGCCGGAGCAATAGCCCAGCGGGTAGGGTGTTTGCCTTTCACGCGACCGGCCAGTGCTGGTCTGGGTTCGATCCCCGGCATCCCATATGGTCCCCTGAGCAACGCCAGGAGTAATTCCTGAGTGCAGAGCCAGGAGTAACCCCTGAGCATCGCCGGTGTGACCCAAAAAAGCAAAAAAAAATAAATAAAAAAATAAAAAAAGGACAGATAGAGAATGACTGCATTAAAATAGCAGTACTAAGGTTGATATCCACTAATCTTCCATTCTCGATGTATTTCATCAAATCTAAATGATTTGGTTTTATTAGTTTTTTAAGACTATTGTATTTATTTTATTTGCATTTGTACTTTTGATATATTGTTTGTATTATTTATATTACATATTTGTATTTATTTACTACTTTATAGATACTGTATTTTCTTTTATTTAAAATCCTATTTTTATTATTATTAACAATTTGTGTGCAAATTTAAAATATATGATGGATATTAATTTGAATTATTTTTATATTTATAATAAAGATTTTTTTCTAATTTCTTTCTAGGAAAGTATATTTTAATATTGTATTTCAATTTATAAGTTTATATGGAACATTTATATACATAATATCTTATGCATGTGCTAATTATATTTTCTTTCATCTATTTTCTACTAACTGCTTCAAAAGTATTTCTTACTCTTTTGCTTTTGTTGTTCTGGAGTCTTGAAAATTCCTCTTAACAGGTTAAGTGGCCAACAAAAGTTTATAACTTTCACTGATAATTTATCAACTGTTAATTAAACTTATAGCACAATTAAAAATTATAAGCAGGAAGGAAACTCAGCTTCAAGTTTAAATAATGAAAGAAAATATAGTAGAATCTTAGGCATATTTTTTAGTTTTATTTCAATTAAATTATGTACAGCTTAATGTAAATACATTGCTTGGATTTTAGCAGAATATGAAGTTTACAAAATATAATCCCAGGAAAATGCTATTAAAATAATGTTAATAACACAACTATAACTCAGTAGCAGTGTGCATAAGTCATATGTATGAGGTAGGAAAGTTAGAAATAATGATATATATATATATATATATATATATATATTCAAGCTGAAAAGTTAAATGGTTTTCCTTTTGCATATTTATTTTTAATCTTTATTTTAGCATATACTGAGAAGTATACTATAAAAGTTGAGCATTGTAGATTTTCTCTAGAGTTGAACTGTTTCATATCAACGTAATTTACACTTTAATATATATGTAATAATAAACAAATGGTTCATTTTTCAGTGTGTTAGTTTACTTTCTATATAGATTTAATGCTAATACTCAAATAGTTTAGAGCAATGACTTGCATTTATTAGAGCCACAAAAAGTGAGAAATTATAAGTGAGTTTTTTAATAGTAAATGCTTTAAGTCTATGTGCTTCTTTTGGCTTATGTTATTTTATCATCATTAATTGGATGAGGTAAATAGTACCATTTTACATATTGGAAAATATGGTAGAAAGGTAAAGACTTATCAAAAGCCATAGAAAACTGCAAATGTGGTATAGGAATCTAACCCATTTAAGACCTGAGTAAGATATAAAGCTTTCCACTATTATATGAGGGAAAGAGATTCTGATATTATGAACTGTTAACTTTAGTTTGTAAAATTCTACACAGGTAGATTTCTTTTTGCTTGTCACATGACTTCATAGAATTCATGGATGGAATGAAGCAAATATTCTGAAAGATGTCTTCGGATATCTATATTGCCTTCATTAGTATTTAGATATATGTATGAATACTATATACACTGCTTCTAGTGCAGCAATGAACTAGCACTATTGAAAACTTATCTGTATTCCAATAATGTATTCAATGACATTAATAATAATTCACCACCAACTTTCAGTTTAAATAACTTTTTTTTTTTGCTTTTTTGGGTCATAACCGACAATGCTCAGGGGCTACTCCTGGCTCTGCACTCAGGAATTACTCCTGGCGGTGCTCGGGGAACCATATGGGATGCCGGGGATCGAACCCAGCCTGGCATGGGCGGCCGCGTTCAAGGCAAAAGCCCTACAAGCTGGGCTGTCGCTCCGGCCCCAGTTTAAATAACTTTCTACTCTCTACTTTTTACTGTGGGATTATATATGTTAAAATAAATAATTATGCAACAATATGCATATATGATTAAGTAAAGGGGGGATTCCACAGGGGTAAGAATATGAATTTAAATTAATTTATTCAGTCTAAGTACCAATAAAATGTAGTATTCCCACAACTCATAACTATAAAGAGTTGTAAGTTTTATTCAAAGTAGTTTTTTCAAGAAAAAAATTATACAACATCTGGTTTGAAAAGAAACTCTGTCATAACTTGAAGCAGGCATTTTTTTAAAGCTTACATCAGTTCTGCATGTCAGATTTGGCTCTTTATTGATCATGAAAGCAGCGATTAATGGACACATTATTCAGTTCATTCTTGCTTAAATTCTTCACATCCAGAAATCAAGATACTTTATTGCCCAAGGAAGAGGATATTGTCAATGGCTAACAACCTGGCTGATGATGAATGTTTTCTTAATGCTATCTAAAGGGTAAACTGGAAACATAGAGGAAATAAATGTCAATGTGAGACACTGACTGAGGAATGATGCTTACCCATAAGGACCATCTCCTTGTCGTACTAAGATACTGGTAGATTTATCATTTACTCACTCATTTTAATAGAGTACATCTTGTTTAAAATATGAACCTCTTCAATTAATTAGTTGCAAATGAGCACTTCAATTAATTTAGTTGATAACCTCTTCATTCAAAATTTTATTAGAATTAATACATGATGCTTGAGTATATTTTAGGGAATATAAATCCTTCACAAGAGATATCCAATGTTTAAGCCTGAATTAGTTATATTTTCTTATTGTCATGAAGTAAAAAGCAGTTTCTCTTTCATTATTACTGGTGTGTCACCTTATTGGGTGACACAAGGATATCAGGTGGTGTACCACGAAATAAATACAGAACATGGCACATTAATTGATATTATGCTATGTGAGCCTGACTTCTTTTTTTTATTGATGAAAGAAGCAAAGTACTTGCCTTAGCTACTGCAATGAGACTATTTAATTATAATCATCTGCTGTAGCTTAGTCATGACACAAGATAATCTAATATAGGGGTTGAAGAAGGGAGATGAGGTAAACCAGAGTGCAAAGTAGGAGAAAGAAAGGTGTTTAATTTCATTTGATAGAGATCACAGGTTATGTTTGATTATTAAGGATTGCCTGTTCTTTCTAAGACAGGCATCAGTCAAAAATATGTTTTCTATGTGTCATTCATGATGTTTGGTTAAACAATTTACAAAAGTGAAGAATTTTGTTATAGATCACAAGAATTTTAGAATGCAAACTCACTTTATGTTCCACTTTAAGAATAATTACCCTAAAATATTTTCTATACCAAACATCTCCTCTCCCTTGTTTCCTGCTATCATGCTTGAAAAGATAATTAATATTGCATTCATATTTCCTACTTCTCATGCAGGAATGTTGTGAACAGATGAAGTGCTTTAAGATAGCTGTGCAATCATTGCAGAACAGAAAATCCAAGCATCCTTCTTTCATAAATCTATATATTCTAAATCATATATGGTTAAATTTTTCTCAAGTAATAATTCAAATGGGAAAACATTGAGTGACTAGCAAATGTGGGAGAATAAAATTCAGCTTAACTAAATAATACCAGTGACTAGTGGATATTATTTAAAAATAGTACTGAGGGTTAATCTTGGCAAGCATGCTTACCACCTATTAGAAAAGAAAATATTTTAAAAATAATTAGACATTTCTAATTCAAATTATGATTCAATTATTTGTTAATAATCTAATATAGGAATCATTTGTAATAAGTGTTCTGAAATGTTATATAGTGTTATTATAAATGTAGTTTTAATGTTCTTCAGAATATTTGATGCTAATTTTTGTTCTATAATTTTCCAGCATGATTAGATATATAGAATGTTAATTTTTATTTATAACTCTTAAGTAAAATAACATTTTTATATTATTGTGGTGTTAGTATATATATGTATATATACTATTATTTTTATACATGTATATATATGCTATTAGTTGACTTTGAAAATCTTAGTCAATCTACGTGTAATATTTTAAAGAACTAGGATTTTTTCAATGTAGTAATTAAACAAGTTTGAGAAGTAAATCCAAGCTTAATTAAGTGCTTTACTAAGTAACTTGAATACAGATGTCTTTTCAGGGGAAATGGTGAGAATGTAGTAGTACAATTTATAGGAGACTATTCCTCATGCCCTGAAATTAGCAATATATGTTTGCATTTATATATGTAAATATATATATATTATATATGTAATTACCTGCCTAGATTTCAGTTTTATGAACAAAAGCACATATAATTTTATTATTCTTGGCAGGATCCTGGAGATTAAATTAAGAAAAATTGAAGGATTCAGTAAAGGATAAATAAAATTAAAATTTCCCCTGAGACACCTGCCTTGCACCATATTCATCTGCAAATGAAAACCACTCTATTGTTCATTAAAGAAAAAAAAAATCTCTGAGGATAAAGTGATCCTTCCCACGGTTCTCGAAGAACAAGTAAGGTGTAAACAAAGTGTTTTGGACAGAATTCTTTAAAAACAGCCTAAACTCTGAATATTGAAGTATGATAATAAGTTTGAGTAAAATAGCCAATTGACTTAGAAATGTTTATGGCTTTAAATTAAGTTTTAAAAAGGTGTTATACTTATTGTTACTTTCAGGATCGATGGGTAGATAAATATTTGAAAGTTAGTCTTAAGGAGCCATCTATTAAGGTGGAATTATACTAGAATCACTGAATTACTCTATCAACAGAAATAAGATGACAAAATAAATAGAGTAACCTTAATATATATATATATATATATTTCTCATAAAAAACTGAAACAGTGATTCATTAGTTATGAAAATAACAGATTCAAATATTGACAATATTGGAAAACACATAAAAACACAAGAAAACTTTTCCAAACACATTTGTATTTAATCTAGTGAAATCTAGACAGCTAATTACATATATACATGAATTCATTAGTTGACACACAGTGAGATAAAGATGTTTCTTACTCTTGTACCTCAATCCTATGTGTTTTCCTAGAGATTAGATAGATTGAAGAAGATAGACGAAAAGACAAAGAAGTAAAAGAAGTGAGAATTAGTTTAGGGATCAGAGATGTTTTTAAAAGCCTTTGAGAATCTTGTGTACTAAATGATTTCTAAATGTTTCTTAAATGTTTTTTAAAAAGCCTTTGAGAATCTTGTGTACTTGTAGGTAAAACAAACCATAAAATATACAAAGCAGAAAATGCTGGTCCTACTTCACATGCAACAGATACACAATAGAAATACATTGTACAATTGAATTCATTATGATGCGCAGTAAGTTCACAAACAATTTTATAATTTCATTCTCTTATTGTTCTAAGTATTTCTCAACTTGAACTTGTACCCATAATCTGGATAGAAAATTAATGGATCTATGAAGTTGAAAATAGTAGAATAGCTTCCTAGAATTAGGCAATTTCATAGCTTTGTAAAACACTACAGAATTTCAGTGTAAAAATGATTAGTAATGAGAACAAAAAGTTCTTCAGAGTTCATGGGGTTTAGTAATATTTTAATTGCTTATTTTATATTGAAGAACAAAGTACAAATCATGATGATATTGAGAAATGATGACCTAATAGAGATTAACATGTAAGCACCAGAAAATCCATTCCATTTTTATTCATACCTGAACTTTGGACACATAGTTCTGTTTAATGAATATTGGTGCAATGGGCAGCAAAACATCATCTGTTCAAACACAGTTGGTAGTTTAAGGTTTCAGTTTTCTATCAAACTTCTTGCAAGCCAAGTGATTTCATCAGCATATTAAAATCAATGCTGAGCACTTTAAAAGGTCACTTTAAAACATAAAATAGAGAAAATGAAGATTAAACCTAAAATATATTGAATGGGTTTTTATTCTAACATAATAATTTTTAAGATTTAATATTTAAAATATTTTTCTAAATCATACTCATATAATTCATAGACATAAATTGCAGAATTTTATTTTTGATGAATTGTTATAATCAGTAGGAAAAGAAAGTGCTACTTAATAAACATCTCTGTGATTCTTGATTTACCCCTTTTTTTGGGTTGATTTATCATTTATCTAATAGAAATTTATTTGAAAAAACAAAATATCTGCAAATATTATTTATAAAGAACTGTGCACTTATTCATAAAGAAAAATAAAATATTTACATAGAAAAATTAAATACATGCAGAAAGGTCTACATATCAACATTGTTCTAATAATGATTAATAATTTTAGTTCTGGAAAAATCACATATTAACTTTCTGGTATAAATAGAAATATTACATAAAATTAAATATATATAAAATAAATGGCTTTATAAAAATAATGGAAAACAGAGGAGGAAAGATAAAAGAGGAACGAAGAGATGCAGGGAATGGGGAGAAAGTGAGGAAGGAAAGAAGGCAGAAAGAAGGGAGGGAGGGATGAAGAGAGGGAGGGAAGGAGAGAAGAAAGGAGGCTTTATCCCCAAGTAATACTAAACGGTGGCAAATACCTTGGCGAGTCTGTATCAAATTTGGATTTACTGGAACAGACAGTGAATGTTTGGTTTCAAAATAACCAGAACCTTGTGTTGAGTGACCATAGGATTCATTTTGTGTGTACATCCATTTATATGATTTATATGTGTGAGTGTGTATATGTATATTTGAAAGATGTTGCAGTACCCAAATAAATAAATTGAGTTAAAAAATAGATAAAGCTATTGCAACAGAAAAATTTAGAGTTATCAAAAATAAAGCCAGGTGATAGAGATGAAATGCGTAATAAAGATCAGAAATTGCAGAATGAAGTTTGGTGTAGAGGAAAGTAAAAATTTGAGTAGAGTTGGTATGTGTTTATATTCAGATAAAGCAATGTATAGTTGATATTCAGATAAAACAAGTCTTAGCAAGACAGTCAGTCCAGTTAGGCATATATAAATGGTTTAGGCTATCCCATGTTTTGCTTATCTCTTGTTTTCCTTTTCAGAGTCTTCATGGTCTCTAAAATATTTCCTGGCTACATTCAAGAAGGTGACAGTGCATAAGACACTAGGAACTGAACACACACATGACAAAATAAGTTCTCTCACAAACAACAGCTAACAAAGACTTTTTTTTTTTTTTTTTGCTTTTTGAGTCACACCCAGCAATGCTCAGTGGTTACTCCTAGCTCTGCACTCAGGAATTACTCCTGGCGGTGCTAGGGGGACCATATGGGATGCCGGGATCTAACCCAGGTTGGCCACGTGCAAAGCAAATGCCCTACCCGCTGAGCTATCGCTTCGGCCCCTCAAAGACTTCTTTTTAACAGCTCTACTTTATAAAGCTGTATATTCACAAATTCAGCAGCTCAAGGAATACTATACTTACTTGTAAAACTCATCACATAAGACCTCATCTCATAAGGCTGGTATGAAACAAACCCCAGGAAACTCACACAAAAAATATACATTACTGGAAACTCTCAACTCAGTTACTTAAAAATATTTTTATAGCTACTTAAGTAATTTGGTTACAAAAGTGCAGCCACTTATAGTTTTGATATTCAAAGTTCCTTCCCTGCCACCAAAGTGCCCAAGACTGTAGCCACTCTCCATGTTTGACTTTAAATCACTATTTTTTTAACTTTCATTTTTATTTATAGTTTAGGTAGTATGAAAGCAATAGTGGTAACTTTCATGGTTTAACAAAGTAACTGTACCTTCTCACCACCACCAAAGTGCCCCCAGACCTTTCATCTATCACCTTGTCACGTCTAAACTTTAAGTCAACCACTTTCTTCCCTCTACCGTTCCCCAACGATCACGATCTTCCCGTTGATCATCTATTTGCTAGAGCGGGCACCAGTAATATCTCCATATGTCCTGTCTCATGCCAGTAGAGGCCAGGGGCTTGCTACAGGAACATAAAAGAGCCTCAAACCATCGGAATGACCTAATATAATTGTTACTGGAATTTGGCATATCAAATACAACACGAAAGCTTGCCAGTCTTGCCGAGCAGGAGGCAAAATCTTTTAAACACCTCCAAATAAAGCATTTATCATGATCGTGACCGTTTCCCAATCAACTTGATAATCTCAATTTTTTCTATCAAAGATTAAGAGTTTTTGTCTATTCTCTTGACTTATTTCTCTGTATATCACAGATGAGGGTGATCATCTAATATTTGTTTCTCTCCCTTGACTTATTTTATTTAACATGATGCTTTCTAGATATATGTAAGTTTCAACAAATTTCTTTCTTTCTTGTAGTTGTGCAGCTTTCCATTTTGTGGATATTACAGTTTCTGTATAAAATCATCAGCTGTTAGAAATTTTGATTGTTTCTATATTCCAACTATTTTACTAAGGGCTATAATAAACATTAGGGCTATAATAAATCACAGCCCGGATCATCGCACCCACCCTGCAGCAGTTTTTTTTTTCAATCTGGCCCAGGTATGCTGAACCAGAGACTCTCAGACATGGGGCCGAGCTGCTACTTGCTCTCCCTGTGCCCAGCCGCTCATAAGGAGCCTGGGAGGCATGGCGGGTTCTAGCCATGGCCTGCCACCCCAGCAGAGCATCACAACAAGCCAGACGACCCCCCCCCCCCCCTGACTCCATGGGGGCTGCCGTTTTCCACATCCAGACTTCTTTCTCATCACAACTCCACCCAGCAGACCAGACTATCACAGCCCAGATCATTGACACCCGCCCTGCAGCAGTTTTTTTTTTTTTTCAATCCGGCCCAGGTATGTTGATCCAGAGACTCACAGACATGGGGCAGAGCTGCTACTGTATCTCCCTGTGCCCAGCCACTCACTAGGCACCGGGAGGCATGGCGGGTTCTAACCCTGGCCCACCACCCCAGCAGAGCCTCACAGCAAGCCAGACTACCCCCTACTCCATGAGGGCCTCCATTTTCCACATCCGGACTTCCCCCTCGTCAGAACTCCACCCAGCAGACCAGTCTTTCACAGCTGGGCTCGAGCAGCCGCTTGCGGCCTGTGGTTCATCAATAAACGCTGGATTTAGAGATGACTACAAGACTATGCTACCCGCACAGCAGAGCCTGGCAAGCTACCCGTGTTGTATTTGTATTTGATATGCCAAATAGCAGTAACAATTATAGACCTCATTCCCATGACCTGATGGAATGGTTTGAGGCTCTTTATGTTCCTGGAGCAAGCAGGTGCCCTTGGGCTCTACTTGCATGAGACAGGACATATGGAGATGTTACTGGTGCCCACTCAAGCAAATCGGCGATGAACGGGAAGACAGTGATACAGTGATAATAAACATTGTCTTCATACAACCCTTCAAATACTGTTTCTGTGTTCTTGTCAAATTAATGCATTGGGGGTTGGTTGGGGAGGGGTATAGGATCACACCAAATGGTCTCCTGACTCAATGGTAATCAGTGACCCCTGGCTCAGGGGTCACTCCTGGTGGTGCTCTCACAGGGTCAACCATAGGTATTGGGAATCAAACAAGGCTCTGTCACATGCAAAGCAGATTCCTTGATCACTGTATTATCTCTCTGCTTCCAGAACCCAAATCTTTTCAAGAACTTTGCTCCTTGGGTGAGCTACATCTTCACCATTGATCATTATTATATTTCTGCATGCTTGAGACACAGATGTTTTGAATGCAGAGCCATGTGTGTGGTTAGAACTTCCTCCAGCACTAGTGAATATCCTTTCCAGGGTCCTTGCTCAGTCATGGAGTTGTTCTCAGGTGTTAACCTTTCCAACCACCAATCATACTCTGTCAGTTGAAAATATTTGAGGGTTTACATTTCCTTTTTCTGAGATCCTTAGTCTAGTGGAAGCATAACCCAGAGAGCCTTACTACAAAAATCCAAGAAGCATTTGAAGAAATGAAAAAGAAAAAGGAGGTAGAAAATACAAGGAACAAACATAAAAGAACATCTTTCAGAAATATACCACTCTAAATTTTGAGTCTGGAATACAGAGAAATACTTTAATTACACAAATTTTAAAATAAGGACTCTTTAAAAGATAAACAAAATCTTACTTTATAAAAGTGAAAAAACATGGGAAAAAATCTGAATTGAGACAAGATAGAATCTTTTGTTTTTAAATCACTGTCATAGAAAACTCTTCAAATGCCTTGGGGGCAGAGCCATAGCCCAGCGGGTATGGCATTTGCCTTTGCATGTGACCGGCTTGTGCCGGCCCGGGGTTCAATCCCCAGCATCCCATATGGTCCCCGAGCAACGCAGGAGTAATTCCTGAGTGCAGAGCCAGGAGAAACCCCTGAGCATTGCCGGGTGTGACCCCCAAAAAAAAGTCCTTTTATCTAGGCTAATAATTTTTCTAACTAAATTTCGAGATGGATAAGAAGTGTCCTGTGTTTGCTCATGCCTTAGCCTCATACACTACTTTTGGAGGAGTTAAATCTTGTCATAAAAACGACTGTTGCTATTTTATTTAACTTACTGAAAGCATAACTTGGAGAAATAAAATCTACACCACTTCAATTAATATTTAGTATTGAACTCTGAAAGATTATATCTTAAAATGAAATGAATAATTTCATTGGCAGCTGAAAAAAACAACCTTAACTCTTAAGACTAGAACAAAATCACGTTTCTAACAAAGATACAGATTATATTATAATGACCTGTGGAAAAAAAAGAATATGATAAAATGGAAATATTTTTAAAATAATGATGAATTATTATTTCAAAGCAACGTTAAGACACACAACCTATTAATGGCACAATCTGTTTTTGGTAGTTACTATAGAGATATAGGAGATATGAAACATACATCAGGAAATCAAGGGTTCAATCCCCAGAACCCTACATGGTTCACCAAGTCACCCCCAGGAGTAATCCCTGAGTGCAAAGCTCAAAGAAAGTCCTGAGCACAGCCAGGCCAGTGTGGCCCCAAACAAAACAAAACAAAACAAAACAAAACAAGACAAGACAAGACAAGACAAAACAAAACAAAACAAATCAAAGCAAAAGCAAAAACAAAACAAAACAAAACCTTACTATTCTTCATGTGCCTATGTATGCAGAAGAACTGGATGATGTTTGTTGGTATGTGTATGTGTGTGTGTGTGTGTGTGTGTGTGTGTGTGTGTGTGTTAACCAAATCTCCTTCTTTGAACTGGCACTTTTAAGCAGTGAACATTTTGATTTAAAAACCCAAATGCTGGAGAGCTAGTACAGTGGGTGAATTGCATGTGTTGCATGCAGCTCTGGGGCTAGCTCTCCATAAGATCCTTAGAATCCTGCCAGGTGTGATTCCAAAGCACCAAGCCAAAAGTGCCCTGAATATGACTGGATGTGGTCCAAAACAGTAAATAATAAATACTTGAAAAACATTTAGGCAATTTTCAAATAAAAGGGTTTTTATTGTAATGTCATAAACTGCCTTGAAGTTTGGTGGAAGCTGTGTCTTCTTACACTCTCAAAAATAAGGAATATAACCAAGTCTATTAGTTTTTCATTATTTATCAAGTTAATATCCTATCATAGCAAATTTTACCAGCAATGACTTAAACTTGTGTAAATAAATGAACAAATCCTAAGTCCTTATATTTCCTAGCACAGTATTTTACAACTTGGAAATACTGGGCTCTCCAGGGTCCTAGATTTTGGCTTTGACTCTTGGGATACTTATTGGAGAATGATAAATATCATGATGAATATCATTTTCCATAAGGCCATCAATCTACAAACTGCAGGGCCGCTTACACGAAGTAAATCATATTACTAGCTGTTAGTCTTTGAATTAGTCTTTGGCCATTAGTTAATCACATTAAGTAACAATAACACACGGTAGAAAATTTGTTGGCATCGTCTTAGGTCAAATATCTCATACATAGTCACTTCTCACTAAATCACTAATATTTTTATTAAGTTGCATTTGACTATTCTTTGGTAAATTCTGCCTCTTTTTAAAAGTTAGCCAATGAACCCTCTGGAGAGTATTGCAGTCACAGAGATCTGACACCATAAACTGTCAAATATAGTTTATGTCATCTCGAATTCAGAATTTTAAGTGAATGGGATAGATTGAATTCTTTTATTCAGACTAAAACTCTCTTTTAAAAAAGTTCCTTATAAACAGAAAAGGTGCATTTAGCAAACTGACACGATGGTAAGTCATTAAAGGAGATAGTTTTTCTCAGTTACACCAGGACAACTCCTCAACAAAATAGCACTATATGAGAGTCATTACTTTTCTATTGTCATTCCAGCAGATCCATGGATAAGTATTTCCTGACAAAGCAACAAACAGCCACACAAAATATTTTTTCTTCTGAAATGAGGACAGTAGTACAAAAGTTTTTTAAATTGTTTGTTTCTTTGTTTTGTCAAAAGGAACTTTAATCTTTCCTGAAACTAAGTAAGAGTTTAGCACCTTCATTGTTAAATAGCTGAAAATGGCTAGAAGGTGTTGATCGCAAACAAACCCCATGAGTTATTCCATGAAATAGTGAGTTTATTAAGAACTTCCCCCAATAATTAAAAGTGATACCTCCTGTAAAACACATGAACATTTCTCTAGCATGAAGAATGTTGCCTTTATTTCTCCTTGGAGGATCTACGTATTCTTTCTGCTGGGACTCAGAAGCAGCACCACAGAGAGGACGTCAGACTCTGTGGCTTGTAGATTGCTTATGGGCAGCCTCTCCAAACCTCCCCACACATTGACAGGGTCTCTATGTATTCATTTCCACAAGGGCACGCTATCAATGAGTAAATACCACACAAAGTGTGCTCTGAACATTCTACTTGAGAAATCTGGGACATACAGAGAAATATTTTTCAAATCTTTATTTTTTTTCAACTCTTTTTTTTAAACAACGTGACTTATAAAGTTGCTTACAATTGTTTCAGATACTCAGTATTTCAGCACCATCCCACCACCAATGTGCCCTCATCACCACCAATGCCCCCCAGCTTCCACCAACTCCCAAGACTTTTCCCTTAGCAGGCATTAATTATTTTACTTTATATTGCTTATTACCTTGAGAGCTGTTTGGAAGTTCTTTTTTTATATTTCTTGTTGACTTTATTTTTTAAAAAAAATTTTTATTATACCACCGTGAGACATACAATTACAAAGGTGTTCACAATTGGTTCTTGGTAATACAGTATTACAGCACCCATCCCTCCACCAGTGCCCCATTTCCACCACCAATGTACCCCACCCCCTCCCACCCACCCTGTTTGGAAGTTCTAGCAGGGGGAGACAGGCTTGTCTACACACAGGGCTCTGCCCCGTGGGCCCTGGATGGTTGATGGTCTGACATAGAAAAAGACCAGGCCCCCTGGGATGAACCCAGAGCCATGGCAGAGCCTGACAAGCTACCTGTGGTGTATTCAATATGCCCAAAACAGTAACAATAATGGACCTCATTTCCAACGAATGGAGATCTTATTGGAGCCTGCTCTAGTAAATTGACGAACAATGGAAAGACAAGTGACAAGTGACATTGCTTATTTTTTTTTCTTTTTGAGTCACACCTGGCGATGCTCAGGGGTTACTCCTGGCTCTGCACTCAGGAATTACTCCTGGCGGTGCTCGGGGGACCATATGGGATGCCGGGGATTGAACCCAGGCCGGCATGGGCAGGCCGTGTGCAAGGCAAAATGCCCTACCAGCTGGGCTATCATTAAACACATACAAAGAAGTTTAAACAAACAAAAAAAGTTAAGTAAAGCTGGGCATGAAAAAGCTGCAGACACCCTGGAAAATGCTACTAAAACAAAAAAAAAATTCACCCACATTTTAAAATGAATTAAAATGCCAAAACAGGTGAAACAACTTTACATACTTTAAATCATGTTTGACAACAGTGAACTATCTTGTTCCTCACCAAACACTGGCCTTCAACCCACCAATTGCTCTCTTTCATTACATGGATGATTGCTCTAAGCATACCAGCAGATGGCACTACTATACACCTAGTGGGGAGAAAACAAAATAAATCCTAATACTTTATCTGGGATTATAAATTATTGTCTGGAAGACAAATGTTTTATAAACATTGAAGTCTTAAATAAATTTAAATAATTAAGAGATCACTTGATCACTTGAAGTGAAGTTTATGTATTTATAATACATAAAAACTATTAAAGATAAAAGACTCTTGTGTATTTACATTTATATTTATTTTTCCTTTGATCTCCTAGGGTTAGACAGATGACAAGTACCAGGACTGCTTATAAAATATGTTACTATCAAAGGAGAAAGTTGTGCAAATTTAACCTGGTGATTGGACTAGACCTTAGGCGGCATTTCTTTTCACAATCCTCAAATATACATATTGACTAAAAAAACTTACAGTCTGTGATGAAACACCTGAAATGACTGATGGGGTTAGGACGGCAGCTGAAAATGCTGGAACCTTTGCTTCCCATGCTAGAGCCAAGTGTTTGCTCCCAACATTGTCTCCCAAACAATGAGACAGGAGTGGCCTGCAGTACCATCAAGCATGCTTCCCAGATAAAAGCAAAAGTAAAAGAAATAGCGGTCTGAGGGCACACACTGGTAAGGTGCTTGCCTTACAGGAGGCTGAACCTGGAGTCACATTCTTCACTGCAATCACCAGCCTGTCAGCAGTGATTCCTAAGCCCAGAGCATTGAGTATGCTAATGAGGCCCTCAAGCCAGAAAATTAAGTAAATAAAATAGGGGCTAGAGCAGTAGTATAGCCAGTAGGGGATTTGACTTGCCTATGCTGACCCAGGTTCACTGCCTGGCAGCCCATACGGTCCCCAGAGCACCACCAGGAGTAATTTCTGAGTACAGAGCCAGAAATAAGCCCTGAACATTGCCAGGCGTGACCCCAAAACCAAAACAAATGAATAAATTAGTTAATTCTGAGTCATGGAAAAGTAACAATTATTATTTTTTCAAAACATAGCAACATTACGTTTACTCTTTTCTCTACCTTATATAACTAACAATCATAGATTTATGCATGGACATAATGTTAATTATAAATAAAGACATGGGGCAGACATGGGGCAGAGCTGCTACTTGCTCTCCCTGTGCCCAGCTGCTCACGAGGCGCCCGGGAGGGATGGCGGGTTCTAGCCCTGGCCCGCCACCCCAGCAGGGCCTCACAACAAGCCAGATGACCCCCTCCCACTCCATGAGGGCCACCATCTTCCACATCTGGACTTCCCTCTCATCTGAACTTCACCCAGCAGCAGACAAGCCTATCACAGCCCGGCTCGGCCGGCCACAAGCGGCCGCGCGGTTCATCAATAAATGCTGTATTTAGAGGTGACTACAAGAGCATGCCACTACATAGCAAGCCTGGCAAGCTGCCCGTGTCGTATTTTATATGCCAAATACAAGTAACAATTATATTGGGTCATTCCCATGGGAATGACCTAATATAATGGTTTGAGGCTCTTTATGTTCCTGCAGCAAGCAGATGCCCTTGGGCTCTACTAGCATGAGAAAGGATATATGGAGATCTTACTGGTGCCAGCTCGAGCAAATAGATGATGAACGGGAAGATAGTGATAGCGATAACTAACAATCATAGATTTATGCATGGACATAATGTTAATTATAAATAAAAGTTATGTTGTGGTGAACACTAAATTTTTTTCAGATGAGTTATCTGGCATAAAATTTGCAATTCTTAATTGTTGCAGGGCACCTAAAAGCCTAAAAGCCTCTGCATCTTCCCTGGATTGCCTCCTGCAAATCACTTCGTAGATAGGGGGTAGTTTAAATGTGGCTGTTTATCTGACCATGTATTCTGTACTAGCTGGTATAAATATTCTCTCATGCTACCACAATCATCGTGGGACTAGCTAGATCTTACCAGCATATTTGCCTGGCCACGTTGGATCTCTAAGTAATTAGACCAGAGAGAAATGCTGTTTGCCTCCAAGCAAGCAAGCATGGCTCCCTGATAACTCAAAGGAAACTAAAATACAAAACTACCGTGAAGTAGAGCGAGACTCTTGTGAAGGCTTGGAGAAATATTTAACTGGCATTAGTATAGTCTTTAGTACAGAGACATGCCATCTCAGAAACCCCCTTCTCTACCCTATAAAGGCATTTCCAGGCAGATCTTGGCTGAAGACATTAGGTGAGGTGCTGGGAGAAATTACCTGAGGGCATTTGACCCTTCCTGCCAGGGGAAGTTACATTTAGCTTACAGCTCCTCCCAGCTCTTCTAGGAGGCTTTGAATTAGCTCTGGGACCTTGTAGACAGTCAGAAGATCTTCTGAAGTTGCTATATTTCTATAGAGCTGTTTTCTTGTTTTCATCTCTAGATAGCCCAGCCCAGAATGGGCTGGGCTGGGGAATTTGGGGGATTTCTAGCTATAAAATAAGCTTCAAGAAGAAGGAAGCTCTCTCTCTATCCCCCTTTTTGCCATTTCGGCTTCCCTTGGTGTTTTGCTTCCCCGTCCTCTCCATTCTCTGTTGGGCCTCAACACGTGGTGGCAGCCATCTTGGCCTACACCTGGCTAGGGCCTAGCTGGGAATCCAGAGTCCGTAGGTTTTCCCTGCTCTTGGATTGTATATTGGAACCTGTGATAGTAAAGTCCTTTTAAAACTGCATCGGATTCCTGAGTCTTCATCCATTCCTCGCCAGCTTCAGAGGTAGAAGGGAACTCACTTCCCAGCACTGTTGGGGACCCCGCGGCATCCCCAACACTTAACATCAGGATATATGTGAGAAAATTTAGTCTTCCTGATGTGATGATATTGGCTTGTTTATTCTGTATCCTAAAGTTTAAAAAAAAAGGTTGAATTTTGTTTTCAGGTTTTGACATTTTACACAAAAACACTATTATAGGATTTGACTTACAGAATATTTTTTAAAAATTAGACATTTGCTTCTTGGCTGTTAAATTTAAAAGGATTCCTGACCTGCTTGCTGCACCAGTGTCTCAGGTGAAGCTTGTCTCCATCTGGAATCAGTGGGTTTAGTATTGAACAGGAGGCAGAACTCCACCCCACTGGGGAGCCCCAGCAGCTTCACACCTGACCTAAGGGCGCACACCACAGATTTTTTTTGTAACTTTCATGAAGTTTATACATGTGTGTGTGTGTGTGTGTGTGTGTATCCTCAGATTCCCTCCCCACAGCCTGCCTCTATAGAAGGTACTTTGTCTCTTCTTCTCTCTCTCTCTCTCTCTCTCTCTCTCTCTCTCTCTCTCCTCTCTCTCTCTCTCCCCCCTTACACATCGTGGCTTGCAATACATTATTTAGGGGTTTTCATATATATCCCTTTGCCTACATTCACTGCTCAGTTCTAGTCTGGCGTTACCATTTCCAACAATTATTAGCACACTGGTCCCTATCTCTGTCTAACCTAACCTCTGACTCCCAAACACTTGCAGTAGATTCCACCCACTGACAAGACCTCCTGATCCATGTTTTGCCTGGCCTTTGATACTATTTTTGTATATCCCACAAATGAATGTAGTCATTCTATATCTGTCCTTTTCCCTCTGACTAATTTCACTCAACATGATACTTTCCATACTACTCACAATTACACCTCATGTCATTCTGTGCGATGAGCAGAGGAAACAGAGCGATCTCCAGCTTAACTTCTCAGCATCTTGCAGGTGGGTTAATTACAGTCAGATACAATACAGGACACAAGAAAACCAATGAGAAAAACACATAGAAGCCCACCAAGCTCAATGAGTAAAAAAGTATCATTGAGGACATAAGCAACACCAGTAAAACTTCTGACATTTTCTTTAGTGAAACTAAGATGAGGATGTTCAATGAGTTCAAAGAAATGACAGCTTAGGTCATTAGCAATGGCCAAGGAAGTAGGGATTTGACATTATAAATTTACTACAGTCAGAAATAACAGAAATGATTACCATGATAAGGGGTATTTTTATAAGTCAATAGAGGTTGTAAACAGCAAAATAACATCATCTGAGGAAAAGATTGAGAAGCTCCAAGATGAGAAGGAGTTAGAAACTACCAGGAAAACTCAGAAGGCAGAATATAGTCTCAAAAGAATTGAATAGAATACCAGAGAACTCTGGGAGGAGTTAAAAAGGAAAATTATAACAATAATCAGAATCCCTGAAAAACAGAAAGAAAAATATGACAAAGAAACAAGATTAAAGAAATCCTGATAAGAACTTCTCAGAGTGGAGGATTACTATAATAAGATCCAATATGAGGCGAGAAGGGTCCCAGTGCAACAGGTCCAATTAGGAAGACTCAAATATACATTATACTTAAAATGGCAAAGTTCAAAGACAGAATATTGAATGGAGCAAAATAATAAAGGAACTTAGCTATAAATGAAAGTCAATAAGATTACAGCATATTTATCAAAAAAGAGACTCTGAAGCCAGAAAAATATGGAAGGATGGGTACAAAAACTCAATGAAATGAACACCTCACTAAGAGTACTCTACACAACTAAAATAGCGTTAGATTTGAAGGAATTATACATAGCTTCATGGACAGTTTAGAAAATTCATAGTCTTAAAATCAGTTTGAAAGAAGCATTAAAAGAACTGCTTTAAAGAAACTTCCTATCGTGTAGCACTGAATATGGCATTAACTAACGGTACACACAGTTGTCCTCTACTAGATTAAGAAAGGGTTAATTAATGATTGCTAAAAAATAGCAATCATCATAAATGTTATTGATTTATGTTCTGGTAATTCTATGTGCCATTTTTAAGGTTTCATTGGACCAAGAAATATGAAATAAATATGTTATATGCTTGTCAAGGCAGCAGGCTAGAGAGCAGGAGGCATCATAGGATACTGGTGGAGGGGAAGGGGACATTGATTCCAGGATTGGATTGAAACACTGTATGTCTGAAACAACTCTGTGCTTCAATAAACATTCCTGAAAAAGAAATTAAATTTAAAATAAATAATAAATAAATTTAAAGAACTTTGATTTAGAATTTTACCTTATTGCATAATGTTTTCTAGATTATTTAAGATCATTACTGTGAATAACAGTTATCTTCACCTTCTTAGGTACCAGCAATAGCATTTGACAGTAATTAAAATCAAAACACATCTGCACAATGTTAACTAGTAAATGGGACCATTGTTTGCCATTCTTCGCTTTATCTACCATGTGAGCCTGGAGATAGCTTAAATATGTCAGACAGTTTCACCACATCCATGTTAGCTTTGACCAAATAACTTATTTTAGCAAATACAATATAGGTAGATCTCAAGAGTCTTGAACAAAATTTGTACATTTGCATTTGCTTTCTGACATCTGTGGTGTTTGTCAGGAAATAGCGTTTTTCCCTGGCAGTATATCTCACTGGGTCCTCCAATTGTTCGGAAACAGCTGGGAAGTATCCCTGATACTTCCCCGGAAGTATTCAGGGAGCGGAATTTCTCAGTAGGACCTCCAGTTGTCAGGAAACACTGCTGCTGAGCTGAGGCACAGCTGTGTTTCCCAACAATATCAGGGAGCAGGATTGATTCCCGTCTGCCCCAAGGGGCCTGCAGCAAGTGGACAGATAAGACTCATGAGTCCAGCAAAGTTTCCAATAAGCATAACACACAAAAGTCTGGCAGTACAATCCAAGACAGGAAAACCCCAAACTTCCAATTTGTAGCCGGACCCAGACCTCGTGTTTGGAACAGGATCCTCAGCCAAGGTGGTCACTGTACCCCCAACCATGTACTGAGGCCAGAGATCAGACCCAAAATGATAGGCAGGCAGAGAGCTGAGTTGTCAGAAAGCCGAGTGGGCAGAGAGCAGAGTGGACAGAGAGCCACTTCTTATACCCTTTTAGTTCCCAGTCTGACCCACAAGCACAGGTCTTAGTGAGAGCCTGGCCCAGGCCATACAAATGCTAATGTACCAAAGTCAAGATCTGCCTTACAAGCTTTTCTACACTTGTAGAGATGGGGAAGGGAACCTGAGATGATGTGTAAGATTTGATTTCTTGATCACTTGATCACTTGAATCCCGTTATTCATTGATTTGCTCGAGCGGGCGCCAGTAACATTTCCATTGGACCCTATCACGTGCCAATGTAGCCCAATGGCATCTGGTTGATTCAGGAATATGAAGAGCCTCAAACCGTTCCTTCAGGGTCTTTACAAGGAAGTCTGACCATCTGTAGGTGGGCAGCCACCTGATCTTTTGACATCCCGTGGGATCCAGTCGGTAATGGCTCTAGTCCAGTGGTTGTCTCCAAATTGCATTACATGTCCAGCCCATCTGATTTTTGATGCCTTGGCAAACGAGACAGCGTCCCTGATTCTGGAATAGCGACGGAGGTCAGAACTCCAGATTCCTTCTCTCACTTGAGTGAGGCATGATATTCCAAGCATAACTCTTTTGATTCCTCTCTGGGAGACCCGAATAGCATTCTCATCCTGCTTTCGTAGGGCCCAGGTCTCTGAGGCATATGTTAATGCAGGGAGAATGGTGGAGTCAAAGAGATGTGCCCGGAGCCGGAGGTTCTTTGTCCTTTTAGCTATTTCTTCGATGCCTTTTAAGGCATTCCATGCCTCTCTCTTCCTCCGGCGCACAGCTCAGGTTTTTCTTACCATTAAATATATATATACATGCTTTATATGTGTATATATACATGCAATATATACATATACATATATATTTACAGCTATTATCTTTAAACCTCCACAAAGGTCCAGATTATGTAAGAATAATTCCCTTAGCCTTTAGCCTTATAGAGCCATGTTCATTTGCCTAGAGGAGAACTGGAATGGCTCTTTGAAATAGCAGAACTGACTACATTATGGTTGATCCAGACGGTGTCTAGTGTTCTCTTGGATAACTATACGTGCATCCCCCATAGGGACCGTTGGGGTAGAGAGGATTGCATTGAAGCTAGCAAGACATGGTAAGAATATTCTGCCTTATAAAGTTATAAAATCAAATGTCTCTTCTAAATCTGCCTCTAATTTACCAGTGTGAATTGTAAGAGATAGCTCCAAGTAAGATGCAGAGGTTGTTAGCCTTAGCAGATGCAGGGGCTCTGGGTTGCTGTGATCAGGAGTCCATTAGGGCAAGTACTCCAACAGTGTTCACTATCAAAAGATGAATATGCCTTGTGCAGAGCTAGTCTCACTACAAAACTGGTGAAGAGCACCAGCACCCAAGCCACAGCCAGAAACGCAGCTCAGCGACCTACAGTCTCAGGAGGAGTTTTCCTACAACTTCATAGACCAGTGAGTAAAAATAACATATTTAGACCTTTTAGGCAACTGAATTTCAGAAACAGTCATATAATACCCAATAATATTTTATTTTTTTTGACTTGAGCTTATATCAGTGTTACATAATTTGAAAAAGCATAAAGTTTATTAATGAACATCGATGGTAGAAAAAGTCTTTCACTGCTTTACACGTGAATAAAGGGAGACTGAAATTATTAGTTGAGAAATTTATGAGTCTGTCCTAGATGGTAGATCATTCTTATACCTGTTCTATGGGCCTGTAATATTAATATTGTAGATAATAGCTTGGAGTGCTGTATAAAATGCCATATATCATGGCTTAGACAATTGATACCAATTCCTCATAGTGCATGACTTTCTTCATAGTGGAAAGTCTAAGATGATTGTCTTTATCATGTGCTGGACAGCAAGATATGTCACCTCTTTCAGTTTTTATAACATAATCGAACCCATTCTGGGAGTCCCACCCTCATAGCTACATCTAATCTCCCATATTGTTTATTCCAAACATGATGATATTCTCACTTATGCCTTCAACATTAATTATGGGAAACATATTTATGATACCATGCTAATAATGACTATACCTTTATTCATGCCTTTAATGGATTGTTCAAGAGAAAAACTATTACCCAAGATGTTTGCTTTTCCTATCACCATCGAGGAAATTGAAACAGTAATTAAAAGCCTGCCAAGCACAAAAGCCCAGGTCCAGATAGACTAACTAGTGAATTCTACCAAACATTTAAGGAGGATCTACTGCCAGTCTTTTTCAAGCTCTTCCAGGAAATAGAAGAAACAGAAACACTACCAAACAGCTTCTACGAGGCTCATATCACCCTGATACCCAAAGCAGGGAGAGACAACACAAAGAAAGAAAACCACAGACCAATCTCCCTGATGAACACAGATGCTAAGATCTTCAACAAAATATGAGCAAACAGAATAAAAAGACTCATCAAAAAGATTATACATCACTATCAAGTAGGATTCATCCCGGGAATGCAAGGATGGTTCAACATTGCAAGTCAATCAACATAATACATCATATCAATAAGACAAAAAAATAAAACCCATATGACCATATGAATTGATGCAGAGAAAGCATTTGACAAGATGCAACACACGTTCATGATTAAAACCCTCCAACAAATGGGAATTGAAGGTACCTTCCTCAATATAGTCAAAACCATCTACCCAAAGCCCACAGCGAGTAACATTCTCAATGGGGAAATTTTGAAAGCCTTCCCCTTAAGATCAGGGACAAGACAAGGTTGCCCATCTCACCTCTTTTATTCAATATAGTACTGGAAGTACTTACCATAGCAATCTGAGAAGAAAAGGACATTAAGGGCATCAAGATAGGCAAGGAAGAAGTTAGGATATCATTATTCACAGATGACATATTATACCTAAAGAACCCTAAACTCTCTACCAAAAAACTCCTAGAAACAATAGATACTTAGAGTAGAATTACGTGGTACAAAATCAATGCCCAAACTTTGGTGGCTTTCCTATATACAAATAACGAAAGAAAAGAAAGGGATGTTGAGAAAATGATTCCACTCATAATTGTGCCACAGAAAATCAAATACCTATGAATCAGCTTAACCAAGTGTGTAAAGGACCCATACAAAGAAAACTATAAGACACTGCTTCAAGAAATAAAAGAGGACATGAGGAAATGGAAACACATTCCCTGCTCATGGATGGGGAGAATCAACATTGTCTGAAGGGTTTTGTACAGAGGAAATGTCATTATCTGCTTTGATCTTCATCTTGGTGTTATAAATTTATTAAATATATTTAATCAGATTCTGGTGGTCAAATAAAACTTCATGATGAATATAGAAGTTTCTCAAGTGTTCAAAAGCTATAAGGTAGGTAATTTGCACATAAATTAATCACTTGATACAACCCATTTTAAGACCTGTTTTTTTTTCCCCATGCTTATTTATAAAAGCTGGCTTAAAAATTCCAGTCACATGCTTAACTTGGCTCTCTCGAGTTGAGCAGGAGACAAAAGCTTGAAAGCAGGTAATTTATTTGGAGGCAATGCCAAGGATGAAGTAACAATCAGGAGGAAGGAAAGTTGATCAAGAGTTTCTAAGGAGTATGGTCATCAGTCTTCACACTTTGTTCTAGATTTTGGAGGCTGGTCTGAATTATGAATGGGATATAAGAGTTTTCCAAAGGGTTTGAAAAAAAGAGCCCACTCCCTCTCCTCATTGATAAAGAATTATCCAAGAAAAATTGGACTGTTTTTTTAATTTTAGGTCTTATATTTCTAAGTGATATAAAATAGAAACCCAACCTATTTATATTTGAAGGCTCACAGAATTAGACAGTATCTCATGTTAGCAAGCAGAGTATTCCAAAAAGCTGTAAAAAGGAAAAAAAAATTTTCAGATAGCAAGAGAAAAGATAAGGTGAGAAGGATTTTAGGCAATCTACCTATGGGAAATAAAAGTCTTGTGGCATATTGTGCATTTTTCTGTGAGGAATGGAAAAAATGGCTTATTGCTGCTGAGCAGAAAATTCCTCACTGTTCAGAACTACATACTTGAGGAGGAAAAAATTGTGGTTAGGTTAATCTTTCACAGAGTCTTGGGGTTTCTTAGAACAGAATGAGCACAGATTAGGAAAAAAGGACACTGATGGCAGGAAATTTAAGTTGGTAAACTAATCCTGCAAGCAAAAGCAGCAGAGCAAGCTTCAAAGAAAGGCAATGGAGAGCTGTCCGATGCTGGCTGGAGTTTGCATGACACAATAGTCTATAACTTCTAAATATGTCTTTAGGAAGAAATACATATTTATGAAAGGAAATGTGTAGTCAAGGGACACAAAATCTTATGCTGCATGTGGAGAAAATGGTGGAGAAATGTCATCAAGAATCAAGTTTTAGTACTGTAATTTGTACAAGAAGGGTTTCATGCAGTGTCCACTAACTGTTTCTGTACAACCAAGTATCGGGGTCTTTATCAGTATGAAGACTTTCATTAGACTGACTGAGTCCAATCAAAGTTAAAGTAATCTAAGAGAGCAGCATCTCCCAGCTGCATCTCCCAGAGAGGGCTGTCGTGGCCTCTGGCTTAAACTGTGGGTTTCAATCCTACATGAAGCTGTGTAAAACCTTAAAAATTTGTCTTACATTGCTTTATAATTTATTATCAGTAAATGCTTGATTTGTCAACCTATTTTATATATTTACAAACTATGAGTGGCATAAAAATTTCTCAGTGGGAAAGGAGAGCACAATTGTGAGAAGTTCACTAAATGCAAGTTTGAGGTCACACTGTTTTTGCTTTCTGACCTTCAGGGAGTCTATATTTCTTCATATAACAAAGAAAAAACATGAAGTTACAAACATTCCTAATTATCAGCATAGAGGTTCACTGCTAAGTCTTGGTGGACTCAGTACAAGCATCCCTATTTTCAATCATTTGGTCTCATTTATTTTTCATGTCGTTTTTATCTTATATTTTGGTAGAAACTCTGGCATCCCATATGATACCTTGAAATCACCAATTGTAATTCCTGAGTACAGATCAGAAGTAACCAACCCCTAAGCATCTCTGGATGCGGCCCAAACAAACAAAAGCAAAACAAAAACAACAACAACAACACACACACACACACACACACACACACACAAGAGTTATTTTGCTTCATACACACAAAGCAGAAGTTTTAGTGCATCCAGGAATGGGTGTACAAAATATTCATACTGATAAAGACCCTGAAACTTGGATGTACAATTTTCTCTACAAGAAGTAAACAATGTATTTAAGGGAGGAGGAAGTAATCTTTTCTGGGCTACTCCTGGTGGCGATCAGGACTTAATCCTGGCTCCAAGCTCAGGGTTCACTTTTGGCAGGCTCGGGGAACCATATGGTATGCCTGAGATAGATTTTGCAAGCTGGGGATTGAATTTGGATTCTTTTGTTTTGCTTTTTAGGTCACACCTGGCAATGTGCATGGGTTACTCCTGGCTCCATGCTCAGGAATTACTCGGGCGGTGCTTGGGGGACCATATGGGATGCCGAGGATCGCACCCAGGTTGGCCGTGTGCAAGGCAAACAAATGCCCTGCCTGCTTTGCTATCGTTCTTACCTGATTTTGCAATTTTGAATGTAAGGATAGAGCTCTACCCACTGTACTATGGCTCCTGTCCTGAGGGGGACGTATTTCTTATGCATTATTTACTTCTGTTACACTGTAGTATTTTTTATAATGTCTTGTACAATAAACACATAGGACAATCCCTAATTTGTAATAGTTGCCATCTGTTTTCCTGGAATTTCTGGAACATTCACCTGAACATAAAATTTGCATTTAAATGCTCTTTGTGACAATCTTGCTAGGAACTTTTGAGGTCTCAATAGCACAGTTTTGCTCCTTTGTATCTGCTTAGCCAGCAACTTCAGTTCATGAAGTTCTTCAGAATGCAACACAATGACAGAATTTTCTTAAAATTTGCTTTTTATCAAGGCAACACTGGGTTATGATATGTTTATGCTTTCGTGGAACATTACCACACCTTGCTCATCATGGAAGTATTTATATCACTCTACCACTACCCACTGGGCCTTTCAGCGAGCCAGTTACTAAGTTAGAGTCAGAAAGGATTTTATACAAAGCCACTAAATTTGGAAAAAAAAACCCTACTATAGCATTCTACTTATTGGTTGAAAACATAAGAACCATTCAATCTTCTTTGTTAATAGTCAGTGAGAAAAGAACCACAAAAATATTAAAATTAATCTTCAAATAATATTTTGGAGATCAAATAAACTTAAATGAGGTAGTAATGTTTGACACCAACAAACAAGTATAGTAATCTTCCATATCTTGAATTTTTATAAAATAAATCCTTTGCTTTTTTTCTTTTACTAATGCAGGCATAATGGGTTGCTGTAAGTGGTATGATGATGAATGTTTTATTAATAATTCTAATATCTACCTTTGTGGAGAACCTGATTTTTGGTGCTTGCCAATTTCTGTGCTGAAAGTACTCTGATCATGACTGATTTCAAGTATGGTTTTGCAAGAAGACAGGTTCCTAATCAACTCTCAAGATCTGGAATCAGCTAACTCCAAACATCTTGGGTATACTAAAATCAGTATGAAGCTTGCTCTATTGACAAATTATGTGACTGGGACCAAGAAACTTGACATTCACTGGGTTGTAGTCAATTTATCTTTGACAATTTGCTCCTAACTGCCATAAAAATACTATATACTGGGTGATATCAACAGCAATCATTTATTTTCTTGCATTTCTGGAGGCTAAAAGACTGTATCAAAAAGTCCTCAAGATCTGTTTGTGGTCAGGATTCTGTTCCCAGTTTGTGGATTATTTTTTCCCCTATATTCTTGTATTATTCTTCCTCTGTGAGGAAAAGAAGATAAAACACTGGGTGTGCTTTTCTTCTACTTTAAAAAGCATCAGTATTGGAGACATAGTCCAGCAGGTAGGGCGTTTGCCTTGCACACAGCCGGCCCATGGGTTCGATCCCGCCATCCCATTTGGTCCCCCGAGCACTGCCAGGAGTAATTCCTGAGTGCAGAGCTAGGAAAAACCCCTGAGCATCGCTGGGTGTGACCCCCCCACCTAAAAAAATACAACAGTATTATTGAATTAGAACGTTATTCTAATTAATGCCTCACTTAACTTTAAGTGTCTACTAAAATGTCCGACCTTTAAATATAAACACATTTGGGTTTGACTTTTTCGACGGGGAGGGAAGAATGAATCTGGGTTACTCCTAATGTGCTCAGGCCACTCTGGCTCTGAACTCAGGGATCACTTCTAGTAGTGGAGTGGATGGAGATTTAAACTGTGCAGGGGATGGAACCTGGCTTGTCTGAGTGCAAAGCAAACATCTCATTTGTTGTACTTTCTCTCTGGAACCGTGGATGTTTGATCTTTAACATATTACATTGACGGAACACAGAACTCCACAATCACCTTTATGGTTTTGTTTTTTTTTTTTTTTTGCTTTTTTGGGTCACATCCTGCAATGCTCAGGGGTTACTCCTGGCTCTGCACTCAGGAATTACTCCTGGCTGTGCTCGGGGGACCATATAGGATGCCAGGGATCGAACCCGGGCCAGCATGGGCCTGCAGCGGGGCAAGGCAAAGGCCCTACCAGCTGGACTATGGCTTGGGCCCTCAATGTTTAAGTTTTTCTATACGTAGTTGTCATTTCCTAATCAGGCCCATGAGTTTATTTGCTTTTTTTTCTATTTTCTCTAATTCCATGACACATGAATAGACTCATATTTTGAAATCCCACTTGGTAAAAGCTCATCTTATTTACACTTCCTCCAGAACCAAAATTCTGATCATTCCAACACAATTCTTTATCCCATCTTAAACATGCAAATATTTTGGACTGTATATTTCCTATATCTCTCTGACAAGTGGTATATTTAATAAATTCTAAGATTAATCATAGTTTCCTCCTCTTTAAAATCCTTGGCATTTTGTGTGTAATTATAAAGGAAAATAAGAACTATTTTAACAATTAAATTATTTTAATAAATACATATCATTCACATTATTGACAGTGCTAATAACATGAAAAAAAATTCCTCCAGTGCTCGTTTTGTCAGTGCTTTCTTATAGTGTACATTATAAATACTGAAACATAAAAAGTGAAATTGAATACTATTATTATCTAGTTCTCATAAGAAGCATTCCATTTTATTTATCATATTCTAGAAAAATTGTTAACTTACATGTTTTAGTTCATTTAACAACTTGCAGATTTGATCTCAGCTGATATGGAAAAAAAATCAAAATTATGATAAATGATCATCCTTTTATGCATTGTGATTTTTAATTGAAAATTAGAAAACACATAAATTAGTAAGCTGAAAAATACAATTGTAGCAATAAAGTACAATGTTCAAAATAGTAATATCATTACTCATATACATAGGAAACAAAAATATATTAAAGTTTATACTAAAGATGATAAATTCCGAACACATTTGTCGGAGATGCCGTCAGGGTCCCCAACAGTGCCAGGAAGTGAGTTCCCTTCTACCTCTGAAGCCAGCGAGGAATGGATGAAGACTAAGGAATCCAATGCAGTTTTAAAAGGACTTTACTATCACAGGTTCCAATATACAATCCAAGAGCAGGGAAAACCTCCGGACTCTGGGTTCCCAGCTAGGCCCCAGCCAGGTGTAGGCCAAGATGGCTGCCACCACGTGTTGAGGCCCAACAGAGAATGGAGAGAACGGAGAAGCAAAACACCAAAGGAAGCCGAAATGGCAAAAGCGGGGAAAAAAGAGAGCTTCTTTCTTCTTTCAGCTTATTTTATAGCTAGAAATCTGCCCAAACTCCGCAGCCCAGCCCAGAATGGGCTGGACTATCTAGAGATGAAAACAGGAAAATAGCTCTATAGAAATGTAGCAAATTCAGGAGACATCTGGCTGTTTACAAGGACCCAGAGTTAATTAAAAGCCTCCTAGCAGAGCTGGGAGGAGCTGTAAGCTAAATGTAACTTCCCCTGGCAGGGGAGGGTCAAATGCCCTCAGGTAATTTCTCCCAGCACCTTACCTAATGTCTTTTATATGCTAATGTCTTGAGCCAAGATCTGCCTGGAAAAGCCTTTATAGGGTAGAGAAGGGGGTTTCTGAGATGGCATGTCTCTGTACCAAAGACTAATACTAATGCCAGTTAAATATTTCTCCAAGCCTTCACAAGTCTCGTCTACTTCATGGTAGTTTTGTATTTTAGTTTCCTTTGAGTTATCAGGGGAGCCATGCTTGCTTGCTTGGAGGCAAACAGCATTCCTTTCTGGTCTAATTACTTAGGGATCCAACATGGCCAGGCTAATATGCTGGTGAGATCTAGCTAGTCCCACGATGATTGTGGTAGCATGAGAGAGTATTTATAATTGCTAGTACAGAATACATGGTTAGATAAACTGCCACATTTAGACTACCCCCTTATCTAAGAAGTGATTTGCAGGGAGGCAATTCAGAGTAGATACAGAGGCTCTTAGAGGAGTCCTGCAACACACATTGTAAAGCATTTTTATATTATTATAAAAATGGTTAACATACAGAAAATAAAATATTAGGGTGTTTTTAATCTCTGATAACATTTCATTCTCCCATCTTTTCCTTTTTTCTGCAATTGCATTGAAAAAATCTGTGAATTGATATCTCTCTCCTATGCACTAGTAAAATAGGTAATAAATAGATATTAACCCCAAAGTTCACTGAATAAACTTCCAGTTTCTTATGCCTACTGCTAAGTTTTTCTGATACCTAATGGATTTATGAAGAATTTGAGTTGGTCATCATTGGTTCAGAGGTTTGTATGGTTGTTGAAACTGGAAAAAAATCTTTGTTGTGTTTTTTAAAAATAATTTTTTTGGGGGGAATAATAGACTAAATGTTAATTCCTCGCGTAAGAAATTCTTTGGGACTAATCATTTCTTAACATCTAATCAATAAGTATGTTAACTTTTATGAATTAAAGTGTCCTTGGAGAGAAAAATGGAGCAGTTAAAGGCAGATTTCACTTAGAAATTTAATTGGAATTTTATTCCAAAACAAATTCAAACATGGGTGCTGAAGAACAATGATCACAAATTATTTGTAAATTATCCAGAATATAATAACCAAATTTCCTGTGATGGGCAACCAAAGTTATTTTTTCTCTTGTAGAGTATTTGTCCTACTAGCCACACTTGGTCTCACTGTGTGATTAGTTTAACTGCAGGTGCTATATGTAGATGAACTAGAAGACAACTGTAAACTACAGTGTAGCTTACCTGTCTAGATAAGTACCTTGGGTTGGTAGTGTACCCTTTGATGCCACTATAATATAATATCTTAAAGAAATTTCAAATGCCTTTACTCAGAGTAAGAGACTCACTCTGATGCTTGCCATTTCTATCAAGCAAATGGAAAACCCAGTGCTGATTTGTGGACCACACTCGGATCAATACTGCTCTACCATGGGAAAAAACACAAAGCAGATTACGTATATCTTGTCATTGTTTTCTTTTTATATTATGGCTATTTTATTTGACAATTTCTTAAATGTTGCTTATCATGTTAGATGTTGCTGCCTCAGCTTTGAAATACAGCCAATGCACAAATAATATCAGAATAAGGCAGAGCCTGGCAAGCTACCCGTGTTGTATTTGATATGCCAAATACCAGTAACAATTATAGACCTCATTCCGGAATGGATTGAGGCTCTTTATGTTCCTGGAGCAAGCAGATGCCCTTGGGCTCTACTAGCATGAGACAGGACATATGGAGATGTTACTGGGGCCGCTCGAGCAAATTGATGATGAGCGGGAAGACAGTGATACAGTGAAGTTTCTGAAGTGTGACGATAATTATAGTGGGTTTACTATTTAACACACTATAAGAAGTGAAAAAAGAAAAGTTTCTAAATTTTCTAAAATTGTTTTAAACGTGAAATTTGTAATATAATGTTAGCTCTTATTGGACTTGCAGTTGCCTTTTTAGCCTTAAATGGCTATGTCCATTTATCAAGTGGACATACTCACTTTAGTGCCTTTAGAAGGTTTATACTAGTGCAAATTACTTTAAATTCAAGCATTAACATTTACTAATGTTGATTACTTTAATTACTTCTTCTAGGAGCATTGGTGGGTATCTGACACTTACTCCAAAAAATGGAAGGCCTTTTGTCTCTTGATATCCCTGCTTTGAAACTGGATAATTGCTGTCACTTTTTATCTGAGTAAAAATGTATTACAAGAAAAAACCTGAAATAGCTCAAAAGCCATTTGATTTTTTTAAAAATTCTACAAAACTCTAAGAGTTCCGCTCTATGCATCAAATATAAAGGGACAGGTTATAAATAAAAGGACAGGTAAACAAAAGCCCTAGAGCATCTCTGATGGTAATAATTATAGAAATTTGAATAGAAAGGTTGGTTAATTAGAGGTGTGGTATCTGAAGGTACAAAGGGTGGAGGGGATTGGACTTGAAACTTCATAACATCAGGGAATTTTAAGTCAGATTCACAGTAGCCTGGCTTAAAAATCCTTCTGTCCTATAGTATACATAAAAAAAATGCCTCAGATCGATACCCATTTTACATGCAGACTCAAGTACAAGATATTTTAAGTAGGCTTTTGAGAATTGGTGAAAAGGTATGATGAACTGATCAATTTTTATTTACAACCCGTGAATGTTACTACTATTCATAAAAGCATAGAGCAACTTAAATACAAGGAGAATGCAATTCATTTGGAAAACTAATGACAGTACTAAAATGTTTCCTTTTTATTTGTTATTTCTGTGGGTAGTTTTTTTTTTAATTCCTCCAAGCGAGGTGCCCCATTCCTGGAGGTATTGCAATACCAGGGCCATGCATGGAATCGACAGAGCAAACTCCTATTACATTTCCTAGTCCCAAAAATCCATTTAATATATTGTTTTCAATAGAGGATGTATCAGATATTAAACTAATAAGAACAGATACTACACTTGATCTTAACCAAAAAGCCGGGAAGCGTTTGCGTATAGTTTTTTTCTTTCTTTTTTCTTTTTTTCATTTTTGCTTTTTGGGGTCACACCCGGCGCGCTAGGAGTTACTCCTAGCTCTTCGCTCAGGAATTACTCCTGGCGGTGCCTGGGGGACCATATAGGATGCTGGGGATCGAACCCGGGTCAGCCGCGTACAAGGCAAGCACTCTACCCGCTGTGCTATCGCTCTGGCCCCATTGGTGTAGTTTTAAAGAATTATTGCTCAAAAGACTGTTCTCTAAGAATCCATCCCTGGATAATTAAATGTTGAAAGTAGGTAAAGGGATATGCCTGATTAACTTTTCAGTATCTTTACTGCAAACCATAAAGCCCAAAAAGAGGGGAAGAGGGAGAGGGAGAGAGAGACAAAGATAGTGACAGAGACAGAGAGAGTGAGAGGAGTCAGAGAGAGAGAGAGAGTCAGAGAGAGAGAGAGAGAGAGAGAGAGAGAGAGAGAGAGAAGGAAGGAGGAAAGTGTTGGTTATACAGGTAGGCACAGAGAAGGGAAACTGGGGACACTGGTGATGGGAAATGTACATGGTGTAGGGATGGGTAATGGAACATTGTATAACTGAAACCCAATCATGAACAGCTTTGTAACTGTGTATCTCACTGTGATTCAATAAACAAACTGTGATTCAATTTTTAAAAGATAATATTATCCCTCAGTTTTCTTTGTTTTTTTTTCCTGAAACACATGAAATCCTGATGCTTATTCAATCACTTTTCAAATTCTCTACCACTATTCTACATTCTACTAAAAGATTTTTTATCTAAAAAAGTTTAGTTTTAAAAGGTGGGATGTTTATTTCTCACATTGCTCAATGCTTTAGCTGTATCCTTGTGTCACTAAAAGCTGATATTTAGAGAATCACATGTGCACAAATACAGGGCATGCTCTGGAAAATTATTTCTCAAAAATTGTGTACGGCATCTTGTTCTTGTTACAGGCAATGTTGTATTGTTCAGAATGTCACTCTCGGATTCTTCAAGATTTTATTTTATGGTATGATTTCATACCATTAAGATTCTTAGTGGAAATTATAGTGAGTTGAATTGCATCATCCAGGAGAGAAGTTTAAGTCCTCCCTCCTTCATACTTGTGAATGTGACCTTAATTGGGAATAATATTCTTGACACAATTAAGCTAAAAATCTCAAGATGAGACCTCGTTGGATTCAGGCTGGACCCCAAGTTCATTGATTTTTTCTTTAAAGAACAGGTTTGAGTTGAACCAAACAATATAAAAGAATTTCAATCAGAATTTGGAGTGATAAGTCAAAGAATTCCTAGGATAGCTGACAACCACTGGAAAGTTAAAGCAAGATATAGACAGATACACCCCCAGAGACCACATAAATAAAAAAACACTTTCAATACCCTGATTCCACACTCTTGGCATCCAGAAGTGAGAAAAGGAAATGTCTGGTATTTTAATTTAAAAAAAAAAAGTTCTGCACTCTGTCAGATAAATCTTCAAGTATCCATCTTCTGGAATACTGAGAACAGCTACAAAGCTAAAACACTTCTGTGTTTCTTCTAACGGACAGTTTGATAATACAGAGTAACTTGGTACCTAAATATTACATTTTACTTGAAATAAATTGAATTGTTGTGGTGATTACATTATAATTCTAGGTATGTTTAATTTTTTTGTAATTAAAAAACCAAAAGTTCTTTTACCATACTTGGAAGCTAGCAATTTAGCATGACACAATTTCACTGACACTAGTAAAAGACACACAATATTTCGGTTAGAGGCAAATGCTTTAGTACTCAGGGTAGAGCAAACAACATGAGCTTTTTGTATGCATCCAGGGTGACGCCCTCTACCCACTGTACCATGGAGTGAATGGCAGGAGATCATCAATGGATCCCAACAATACACGTTTGGGGATGCCAGGGTTTATGAAACTTTAGTCTTTTATGAAAAGACTGCAAACGCACTGGTGCAACCTTTGCAACAGAGGTTCAGGTACCTGCATTACACTTAGTATTAGAAAATTCTGCTCTCTGCTCTATATAAAGGTTCTAAGTTTTTTTTCAGGGTATGCAGGATATGAAACATGAAAGAAGAGTCTGACACCAAAAAATATTGTGTAGTCTCTGCTTATAAGATGCAGGGACATATAAGATATCCATGACATTGTATGGTGATTCTTGCTTGGAGGCGATAGTGCAGCGGGTAGGGCATTTGCCTTGTGTGCAGCTGACCCGGGTTGATTCCCGAATCCCATATGGTCCCCCGAGCACTGCCAGGAGCAATTCCTGAGCAAAGAGCTAGGAGTAACCCCTGAGCATTGCCGGGTGTGACCCAAAAAGCAAAATAAAAATAAAAATAAACTTCTGAAAAGCAGCAGGAATATGGCGCTTGTTTTTTCTGTGGCTGACTTGGGTTTGATCCCTGACTCCCTGAGTGCAGGAGTGATCTCTGAGCACAGAACCAGGAGTAGACTCTAAACAATTCCAGCTTTGATCCAAACAATAACAAAACAAAAAGTAGATAAAATAAACATAGTGTTTTCACACAAATAGGCTAAGACTCTTCTTTCTTGACTTTCAATTAACCCTATCTCCAAAATTTTTTCTATATTTAGAAAATAAGTATATACTCTAAATACTTAATGTCTACATACAAAGTCATTATGATGAGTGTATTATGCTTTTTTAGTAAATCACTGGTTAGCAGATACTTGTGTCTTTCACGTTTTGTTAGTACAAACTTCTCAAAAATAGTTAGTTGTTCTGATGCCTTTTCTCAAGCACTGATAGACACCGGATTCACAACTGGGAGGATGACTGAGTCAGAGAATGGTGGGGTTTTAACTTGAGGGCTATAGCATCTATTAGAAACTACAATTTTTTTTTGTTTCATGACAACCTTGCCAATTTGTATATGTTGTGACAAAATAGTGACTCCTCAAAAATGCTCCCTCCTAATTCAAAGAACCTATGTGTACATATTTTATAGTGCAAAAGGGTATTTTCAAATGTTAATAAGAATCTTGAGATAGAAAATTGTCTTCGACTCAATCGGTGGATCCAATGCAAACAAAAAGGATCTTTTAAGTCAAATACAAAGAAGATATTGGTGGACGGGGATCTGGGGGAGTTAGGACTGCTATCATTTCTGGCTTTTGACCCCATGTGATGGAATGTGGGCAGCCTCTACATATTGAAAAATGTAAGAAGCCTAATTCTTTACTAGAGGCTCCAGAAGATATACAATCCTGCATATTCCTTAACCTTAGACTGAAACCCATTTCAACATCTACCCACTAGAACAGTTACATAACGACACTCAGTTTGCAGCAGTTTGCTGCAAGAGTAAAAAAACTAATAGAGCACTATTTTTAATCCAAAAATATAACAGGCAAAAGACATTTGTCTCATATTTAATACTTGCATTTGTTTAATTAGAGCAAAGCTCACCTTTAGTAGGTTGTGCCATTTTCTGTTCCATGTTTTCAGTCAATGCAATGTGTGCTTTTTTTTGTATTTAGGAAATTACTTCTGTCTTGTAAATGCAGGGAGATAGTTCTATTGTTTGTATACATTTTTCTCTGCAGCAAAAACAATGCCTGACTGCTAAATATGTATCACTTGTATCACTTGTCTTTCTGTTTTTCATCAATTTGCTCAATCGGGAGCCAATGAGGTCCATTTTGTTACTATTTTTGGCATATCAAATAGACCAGGGATAGCTTGCCAGGCTCTGCCATGGCTCGGGTTCACCCCAGGGGGCCCAGACACTTTTGTATGGGCTAAATATGTGTATCTCAAAAATAAATTTGGCTCCTAACTTGGCCTCCCACCATTATCAAATAATATAATCAATCTCTCAATGAATATCTAGTTCATCCTTTGCATCCTTGATTTAAATAAGACTCATGTGTTTAAAGCAGTATATATGAAGACATGGTTATCACCTATATTATGGAAATTAAAGATAATCTTTATGTTCTGCCTAAGAATGTTCTGCCTAAGAATTTTTCTGCTTTCAACTATGCATAAAATGGTGCATGTGCTATGCGAGAAACATAAAACAGAAAGAAAACAAATTCTTGGTACCAAGCATTGGGACTAAACTTTAAAAAGTAAAACCATCAGGTCCACTTGGATTTGATTATCAAATATGAAATTTAAGTTGCTGGAGTAATATGCTGGGAAATAAATGTTCAGTAAAAAGCAATAGTGTGTAAGAGACCTGAATGCTAACCAGTCTCACAAACAATTATCTTTAATTTACTTTCCTTTAGTAAAGTTCTAAGCTCTATCTAGTTCAAGGTTGCTGAGGGAATAATTTAAATTCTGTTTAACAGAATTTACCTTTCTATTACTGATCAAAATCAGAGTCATGGAGATGATTTGGTACAAGTACCAAAGTAATCAAAGGCATTGTAGGAATAGTAAAATGTTTAATTATATCCCTCATTCTCCAAATGCATTCACAAATTAGATCAAACATGAATACAAGCAGCCAGTACTGATGAACTCTGTGTGAATAGATGAAGGAAACTTTAAAAAAATTAGCCCTTTCATGTGATTCTTAGTTGAATGAAAATGACTTTTTGGCTGGGGCAGGTAGCACATATGGCAGTAGTCAGGACTTACTCCTGACTCTGCACTCGAGGATCGACTCTTGGCAGGCTTGTGGGACTATGTGAGGTGCTGGGGCTTAGACCATTTGGCTCTACCGGCTGTACAATCTCTCCAATCCAAAACCTCGCTCTTGAGGAAATATATGAGAGCAAAAATAAAGGATTAGCATGAAAAAGGGAAAAACAGAAACTGACAAACAGGTTAGATATGGTCTTCAGTGGGAAAATCACATTAACAGCCATGGAAGGTCATAGAGAACAAGGATTAGATGTTATATGCAGAAAGTAATCAAAGGCAATTACTGCAAGAATCGGTAAGGCATGGAAGAAAATAACAAGGGAAAAAGGAATTAGCAAAATCACTATGAGGACAAAGTTGGTAGAAACTCTTTATTACTTTAATAGTTTAAGGAATAAGAACATGAATTGGGAAACAAAAGTATGAGAAAGTGCCAGAAATTATCCCCTTGATAAATGCAAAGGTCAGGATAATGCCCTGGGTAAGCTAAGCTTAGATAGATTTATCATGACTTGCAAGCATGCACTAACACGGGACAGTCCTGCTAGACTAGAATAGGAGAGCGCTGTGACCTCATGGTACACATTAAAGGTATCTGCAGATTTTTTTTCACCCTATGTCCAAAGGTAGGTAAGCATTTCGGCTTTTGTACTCTTATGTTAACTCTTAATGAATGTGATGGGAAAAACATATAAGGTTATGAGAAACTAAGATATTAGCTCAAGTGCTGCTTGGTTCGGGCTGCTGAGATTAGCTTGCTAGAAAGAGGTACTGGTTGGACAAGATTTTATGGTTATTTCCCATAGAAAAGGACAAGTATATACTATCTATTTATAAAATAAAATATTGAAAGCATAAAATGTATATATTGTTGTCCAAAAGTTTCTCCTACAATTAACATGAATAAGTCTATCACTTGATCACTTGATCACTTGAATCCCGTTATTCATCGATTTGCTCGAGCAGGCGCCAGTAACATTTCCATTGGACCCTATCACGTGCCAATGTAGCCCAATGGCATCTGGTTGATTCAGGAATATGAAGAGCCTAAAACCGTTCCTTCAGGGTCTTTACAAGGAAGTCTGACCATCTTGTAGGTGGGCGGCCACGTGATCTTTTGACATCCCATGGGATCCAGTCGGTAATGGCTCTAGTCCAGCGGTTGTCTCCAAATTGCATTACATGTCCAGCCCATCTGATTTTCGATGCCTTGGCAAATGAGACAGTGTCCCTGATTCTGGAACAGCAAGGGAGGTCAGAACTCCGATTCCTTCTCTCACTTGAGTGAGGCGTGATATTCCAAGCATAGCTCTTTCGATTCCTCTCTGGGAGACCCGAATAACATTCTCATCCCTGTTTTCATAGGGCCCAGGTCTCTGAGGCGTATGTTAATGCAGGGAGAACAGTGGAGTCAAAGAGATGTGCCCGGAGCTGGAGGTTCTTTGTCCTTTTAGCTATTTCTTCGATGCCTTTGAAGGCATTCCATGCCGCTCTCTTCCTCCTGCGCAGCTCAGGTTTTAGGTGGTTCATCATGTTGATTTCTCGACCTAGGTACACATAACTGCTGCATTCAGAGATGTTTGTTCCATTGAGAGTGAATGGGGCCTCTGGAACTAGTTCATTCTTCATGAACATAGTTTTCTTTTAGATTCAGCTGTAGACCTATCTTTTCACATTCTCCGTCAAAGTCAGCCAGCATTTGTGCCGCTTGGCTAATGTTTGGTGTTATTAGAACAATGTCATCAGCGAAGCGGAGGTGGTGTAGTTGCCAACCATCTATCTTCACTCCCATTCCTTCCCATTCTAATTGTCGCATGATGTTCTTGAGAGTGGCGCTGAAGAGTTTTGGTGAAATGGTATCACCCTGTCGAGACCCCTCTTTTCACATTAATGATCACTTCTTTGTTGAATGGTGAGATCCTGGTGGTGAATCCGTAATACAGCTCACGAAGGATCTTGATGTATTGGGTTTGAACACCCTGTTTGGCTAGGGCTTCGAGACTGCTTCAGTCTCCACAGAATCAAAGGCTTTCTGTAAATCAATGAGCGTGAGACAGAGCGGCATCTTGTACCCCCTACAAACCTCGATGAGCTTGGTTACTGTGTGGATATGGTCGATTGTGCTGAATCCTTTCCGGAAGCCTGCTTGCTCGCATGGTTGTCCTTCATCTAGTGTTCTGCTAATCCTGTTCAGGATGACTCGTGTAAACAGCTTGTAGATGACAGACAACAGGCAGATGGGGCGATAGTTGCCGATGTTGTGAATGTCTCCCTTCTTGAACAGTAGAACTGTCCTGCTGGTTTTCCATTGGGAGGGCACCTTGCATTCGGACAGGTAGCGTGTGAAGAGCCGAGCTAGTGTATTGATGAGTACCGGCGGCAGATTCTTCAGGTGTTCGGGTCTGACTTTCTCTGGGCCTGGTGCTGTTCCCTTCTTTACCGGCGAGATGGCATGTCGGATTTCAGAAGCGAGAGCGAATAAGTCTATACTATATGCATATCGATAAGAGTATATACACATCTCTAATTTACTTATGCACATATATTTCTAAATTTCCTTGTGTAGGTTTTATTAGGAAATAGGAACTTGAAGCAGTTTTAGCCCTCAGGGCTTGATAATGGGAAACTGAGGCTTCCTCTATCAGTACTATATGGTTCATTGAGCACTGCAGAGATAGATATGGTTGACCCAGCACTGTTGGGCCTGAACAACAGTAGCCTGAGTATGGCTGCGAGTGGCCTTCAGATCTCCTAAACATTACTTACAAGAGCATCTCCTATTGTATCAGTGAAAAGAGAACCCTCTTTCCTCCTTGGACCACTCATTGTTCAGTTTAGGTCTTATCCCAGGATCTGGTTTCTTCTACCCACTTTCTGCCTTTTAAATGGTTATCCCTCATTACCAAGCCCTTACTCCAGGTTACAGATTATAAAGTTCAAGGAAGATAGATTTGAGTGGAAGAATATGGAAGGAAAATAGACCTGAAAATTGTTGCAGAAATCTATATATCTTATATAGGTGATATGTAAGGAAGAGCACTGTTAATGATTTCCATTCAGCAGACTCAAAGCATAACAGAGAGAAATTTAGAAAAAAATATAACAGAGAAATTTAGAAAAAATACTAATAATGTGAATGTTTCAATCAGATATTTAACTTGGTTATGGTGGAGGTGAAAACAAAGCATAAGTGATATCTAGGTCTAATTTTGAGTCAATTGCCATTCTTTTCTAATTTAAAATCCTGTCAGCACCACACAAAAAAGATTTTTCTAGAACACATGGTAGAACTTGAATCAATCGAGATTCCAAGTCTTAGTGGCATTCTGAACTCACTGTTACTGAAGACAATGATTAGTTACTGAAACTAATCATAAAAACATCATTTTTTGCTAAGTTCTAAGAATCTCTCAAATTCTTACACCAAAAGATAAAAATCAGAGTATTTGGGAAGGATTATTTCACTGAAGACCAATGAAAATGATTCAGCTTATTCATTGTATCACTGTCTTCCCGTTTATCATCGATTTGCTCGAGCAGGCACCAGTAACATCTCCATATGTCCTGTCTCATGCTAGTAGAGCCCAAGGGCATCTGCTTGCTCCAGGAACATAAAGAGCCTCAAACTATTCCATCAGGTCATAGGAATGAGGTCTATAATTGTTTGTGGTATTTGGCATATCAAATACGACACGGGTAGCTTTCCAGGCTCTGCCGTGTGAGTGGCATACTCTTGTAATCATCTCCATTTTATCTTAGAGAGCATGGGATTAGAAGCCAGGAAGAATTATCCTTTTGTATTTTTAACGTATCACTGAATTTGTTAGAGCGTGATAGAAAATTCCTTAAATTTAAAACACAAACCTATTTTATAACCTCTAACGTAAAAAGGTACTTTCCTACACTGTTTCGTCAGTTTCTTTAGGAAATTCAAATAGAAATTTAAAATTCTGGGGACCTCTTCTCCCTCAAAGATGAAATCTTTTTTCGCTGCTATTTTCTTAGCATCTGGAATAGACCAACTTCTGACTCTAGACAAATGAATGCTGAACAAGTAAACTGTTGTACCACTATAAAAAGTTGCTCAGATAATAGAGGCTTCACAGCCTCATAAAAGAAAAAACAAAGTCATCTGCAGAAACTATCTTAACAATTCGGTTACTATAATTTTAATAATTTATCAATATAATGAGATACAGTTGATTTTTCTTTTCTTTGGACATCTTATATTTCCTCTTTTCAAGCATTAAGTGGAGCTGAGCATGCTTTGTTTCTTTGTAATATTTATGTAAGACATGTACTCTTTTTTTACTGATTTCATATTTTGTGAAAAGCATATTGTAGAAACACCCACAGAAAATTATAATTAGGCCAGAGACAGGTGAACAGATTTCATTGAGCTGAATTTATATTTGGGATTTCATGGGAGAATATATATGTTAATTTTCTCCTTTGCTTTTCATTTTAAAAAGTAATGATTTTATGATCCATTAATTTTGTAGGTTCTAATGTTTATTAAAAGGGGTTATTGAGTAAATATTGTCTGCTTAGTTATAAAAATTATCTTTTGTCATTTAAATTTTTTACCCTTTTAATTATCACAAAAACTAGAAATTGAATTTATTCAGATTTTTGTTTTTAATGGTACGAATACATTTCAGAAAACAGAAGTAAATAGTGTGAAGTTCCACATTTTTAGATCTTGCTATTTTTGTTGTGTGTGTGTGTGTGTGTGTGTGTGTTCACTTGTTCATACATGTATGTCTCCTAAGTAAGACTTGTGAGGCAGGCAGGGCCCTCATGGCAATAGGAATTCCTGGAAAGTAAAAAAAAAAAAAAACTAAGCCTAACACTGTCAGGACCTACCTGTGTACACAGGCACTAAGGCCTGATAATACTTTACCTGGTGCCAGCACAGACTTTGTGAAGGCTGGACTCTCTGCTCCAATAGAAATTCCAGCAGAGACAAAGGCAGGAAAGGAATTTTAACATCATCAACTGCTCCCAACTCTACCCTTGGTGAGCATCCTAGCAAGGGGCATTTACCTAGGTAGAAGCCCCACGTGGGGGCAGCTTAGGCGCACTCTAGCAAAGCCAACTTGAACAAGGAAGTGCCCACAAATGCTGCCCAGCCCATATGTTGTGGTGGAGCCAAGTGTGCCTGAGCACCTGTGTTGCCCACATTGCCCTTCCTAAGATGTGGGCTTTTATATCTTCATTCTTTAATGCTGGGGTACGTACTGGGGCTCTCTCTGCCTTTGAAAATGTCTGTGTTCTCTCTTGAGTGTGTTACTCTCTTTCTCTCCCTCCCATTCCTCAAAAACCCCCAATAAAATCTGGTGTTTTCTTCTCTGCTTATCTCCTCTAGAAATCATTTTTCTGTGAGAAGGGAAAGTTCCCAAAAGGCCTGACTAAGGTCTAGGGCTGACTTTCCTTTCCTGCAAGCAGCAATTCCTTGCTCCAGCCTGACTTCACGGCTCCCCAGGAAATGGGGTGGAGGAAATGAACTCCTGTGCTGCACAAGAACAAGTGGACGCGAGGTGTGGCTTGAGGCTACCTAGTGGGGCTGCAGTGACTTGAAGTTTATGTTTTTTCAGGGGCTCATCGTAGACCTTGTCAGTCCTAGACATCTTCATTGACCCGGGATGACAGAAGTGGATCCGGAGAAAGGGGCAGATCTCTCTCTGCAGACTGCCTCTCTGTACCCTGCTCACATAAATCACCAGGGGCCCACCGGCATCTCTTATAAACTCCAATACTCTTTCTTCCCTACAACCAAATAGGTCATTATCATCAACTGCTAATCTTTTGTCTATGACTGCTGAATAACAATTGTTGCAGGACTCCTTTAAGGGCTGCATTTGGCTCAAAAAATTAGCATACTAAAGGGCCTAGGTGAGGTGCAGGGGAGGGATTAACTAAGGACATTTGACCCTCCCTGCTTTCCATAACAGTGGGAGGAAGGTCTGAGTTGCAGGGGTATAAACTAGCCGGTTTTCACTCTTGCGCTGCTTCTTTGTGGGCTCTTGCTCTTTGTGAGCATTCGCCCTTCTTGGAAGTCTTCTTCTCCTTTTACAAATCCTTTACACGTGGTGGCCGCCATCTTGGCCTACACGTGGCTGGGGTTCTAGCATGGAATCCTAAGCACCGGGCTTTTCCTTTTGCTGATTTGTATGCCTGAACCTATGATAAGTAAAGCCTTTTTAAAACTGCATCGGATTCCTGAGTTTTTCATCCATTCCTCGCCCGGCCGGAGGTAGAAGGGAACTTCGCTTCCCGGCACTGTCGGAGACCCTGGCGGGCGCCCGACAAACAATGATCTAATTCCTATCATGCTGTTACTAGAATACTTAACATTAGATTAATATAATTCATTATTACCAATGAATTATCTTTTATTCTTTGTTCTGGGTTTTTGGGCCTCACCTGGGAGTGTTCAGAGCTTACTCTTCACTCTGCAGTCAGCGATCAATTCTGGCAGTCCTCGGAGAATCACAGGGAAATGCCCAATCTCCTCCCCTCTGAGCAGTTATCATCATCATACATCATCATAACTGATATTAATAATTTCTTTATATTCATTTAGTCTGATGCTCTTGGTTCCCTGTACAAACCAGCTGAACCTTCTCTCGAGTTGCTTCTTCCTGAAATTAGTCTTCCGTCCACGTATTTTTACTCCTCTAAGGTCAATACTAAGATTCATTTTTTTTCTCTAGTAAAGATGGTTTCTGATCTCTCTCGTGAGAGAGGTCAACTTATTATTTTTATACATAGCTTTTATTATAAATAAAATAGCATTTTATTGTTCAAATACTTTTATTGCATATATAATCTTTTCAAGTAGATTGGTATTTCTTCTGGTGCAACATCTTCCAGATAAAGAACAGCTAGTATATATATATATATATTTTATATATATATATATATATATATATATATATATATTTTAATGGTTTAATGGGTAAGGTGCTTGTGTCCTTATTTATTTATCTATTTTTCTTCTTTTTAGGGTCACACCTGGCAATGCTCAGGGGTTACTCCTGGCTCTGAACTCAGGAAGTACTACTAGAGGTGCTCAGGGGACCATATGGGATACCAGGATCGAACCTGGGTTGGCAGCGTGCAAGGCAAATGTCCTACCTGCTGGACTATCGCTCAGGCCCCAGAACAGCTAGTATATGATGAAATGAGCAGAGAGAATTGTGACTGGTATCAACTAATCAAGTTGGTGATTAGTTAGGGAGCGAGCCATACTGCAGCGTGTAGGGCACTTCTTTGCACAGAGCTTCCCTGGTTTGGCCTGTAGTACACCATACAGTTTCTTATACACCATCAGAACCAGGAGCAGGAGGCGTGGTCACCCCTTCCCCCTCCATAGTGACGAGCCGGTTTCCCCGCCCGGAGCTGCTGACGGGCGGCATCCAGAGTCTTGCAGACGGCTCGGGGCGGGAGCCTGGCTCGTGCCGGGCCTCAGCTGACTATGGAACCCCGAGGAGGGCAGATGGGCTTTGGGAGTGGGCCCGTCGCCTCCGGGGGTCCCCGGAAGCAGCCGGATGGGACTGGTCCAGCACACTAGCCACCATTTTCATTGTCCGGGCGCTGGGAAAATGCCCCACGACCAGAGGACCAGCAGAACCAGTTCGAGCCCAGGTTGCCGCGGCATGCGGCCCTTAAGGCCACTAGGGTGGTGAAAGGATGATGTTTTTTGGTACACTGCATTCTGCGGAACAGCAGGAAGGGTTGCTGAGAGGGAGATATACAGAGGAAGGAGATGACATATAGAGCCCACCGGGTGGTTGGGATTCGGGAGGGGAGGAGGGAACGGGGCGTTGGTGATGGGAGATGGGTTCGGGTGGAGGGTGCATGTTGGAACCCTGTGGAGCCAGGACTCTACATGAGCATCCTTCAATTAAAAAAAAGGAGAAAAGGTGGAAAAAATAAATAAATAAATGACAAAAAAAAAAAGAACCAGGAGCAGACATGAGCACTGCCGAGTGTGGCCAAAAAACAAGAGAATCCTAATCAACTAAAAAGAAAAGAAAGAAAGGAAATTTTAAATGGGAAAATAAATGATTAGTCACTAGCAAACTAATGCATACCTTAAAAGTGAGCATTTTTTGATGAAATTAAAGTTGCATATATTTGGAGTCCTGTAGATGTGCTGTGGTGTGCGGCTGAGACAGGCTTATCTACAGTCAGGTCTCTAGGAGCCCTAGATGGTAGATGGTCTAACATAGAAAAAGACTGGGCCACTGGGGGTGAACCCAGAGCCATGGCAGAGTCTGGCAAGCTACCCGTGGTGCATATGCCAAAAACAGTAACAATAATGGACCTCATTCCCAATGAATGGAGACATTACTAGCTCCTGCTCAAGTAAATCGATGAACAATGAGAGAAAAAAGTTACAAGTGACAAGTGATATTTGGTATATGCGCATGTTTACGTGTGTGTTTATGTGTCCATATAGCAATGTGATTAACTACCAACAAATTAGTACTGAATACAATTTTTTGATCTTCCTAAAGGAACATTAAATTTCAAAAGACTTTAAGTGGTCCTCGCTTACCTATACAATCTAATTAAAAGAGACCAAGGTTCCATGAGCTTGAGGCTCTAAAGAAATAAAAGACTCTTATATTAAATGAAAAATGAAAATTAAAGCTCAAATTTAGAATAGCTTGGCCAGATGTCTTAATGCCATAAACAATATTTTAAAAAACTGAGGGTAGCTGGTATTTTTTTAGAGAGATCACAACTAAAACTTTTAATGTAGTGATATAGTTGTAAGAAAAATGAGGAAACAGGAAACAGTGCTGTAGGATCTGTCGCATTCAGAAGGTCAGATGGACTTTCGGCAATATTTTCAACACTGGACATTTCCACTGAGTCTCACCGTAGCATAGGGATCGAAAATGGAGAGACAGAGGGAATCTCTCTGGATGGCTCCCACTAATAAAAAGAATGCAGAGGGGTCAAAGAGCTAAGTTTAAAGAGTGCTTGCCTTGCGCACTGTGGACATGAGTTTGATCCCTGGCACCACATACAATCTACTCCCTTGAGCACAGTTAGGAGTAAGCCTTGAGCACTGCTGGTTGTGGCTCCCAAACCAAACACAAAACAAAACCCCAAACCAACCAACCGACCAAAAATCCTCATTCAAGTCTCTCCTCTCCCAGAAAGTCTTCCTTGGGCATACCTGATTCCGGTCCTCTCCTCCGCAATCCTCTATCATTACACCGATCCTATTGTACTGGAAAGATACCTACTGGACTCCATCCACTCCTAGTAAAGAATCTCTCTTAGTAGGGAAAACATTGATATAAAGTTCTGTATCACTAGAAACAAAATCTGTTCATTGCTTTTGAGCCACTCAGCCACTAGATGTCACTCTTAATCACCCATGTTACCACACTTTCTAAGTGCCATAATGAATTTTAAATGTTCAGAAAACCTAGTGTTATTTTCATATATTCTGGAAGGGGAAAAACCTAATTTACTTGAATTTCATTTGGGGTTGAATTTCTACTTAATTCTAAGACAAAATATTTTTTAGTTTTCCTTTTTCACATTGTAAATATTAATGTGATTGATATGAAATATGACTCAGTATCCTTAGGGGCAGTTATGAAGGTTTACAATAAAAACTGTATTATATTGTATTTATGAAATTTAAAAGGCTATTATTTATTAAAAGCATCTAACCAAAAAATGTTTTCAATATTCTGACATGTTGCTTTGTTAGAGCTAAATTTGCTAAATATCGTCAAAAAAATTTTGACGATATTTACAAAATACAAAGCTCCTCTTCAACCCTGAAAGTGATCCAGACCATCCACTCCAGACCCACAGCTGTGCTCAGCCGGCCCCATGTGGAAGCAACCCATGGAGATGACCCAGGGGCTGGACCAGTCCAACATTGCTCAAGGATTCGCTCAAACTTGCTGGGGAGAGACCACGCTGGCCGGACTTGGACTGGAGATTTGGGCTCGGCCCTTTCCTCCACCTCCATGCCAGCTACCCTGGAAGAGAGACCCACCCATGCCAGACCCACAGCTCCTTTGGCTCATGGCCACTTTGTGGCCACATGACATTCTTAGATAATACTGATTTTTAAGATAAGGTTCTTCCTAGGATCTTTCACATTTATACACTGTATACAGTTCAAGACAGGTTCTAACTGATACCTGTCATCCCAGTAAGCCTAGCAAGAAGCCAGAGCAACCTACACATCATGTGGTCAGTCATTCTCAACATCCAGCCTCCATAGTTCCTCAGAGCTCCATCCAAGAGAAAACCTGATCTTTCCCCTTTAAGTTTCATCAGTAAATGCTCGAGATGAAAGCCTTCTACTGAGAGTATACCATCTACACGGCAGAGCCTGGCAAACTACCCATGTTTTATTTGTTATGCCAAAAACTAGTAACAATTATGGACCTCAATTCCATGACCTGAAGAATGGTTTGAGGCTCTTCCTGTCCCTGGAACAAGTAGATGCCCCTGGGCTACACTTGCTTGTGACAAGACATATTGGAGATGTTATTGGTGCCCGCTGGAACAAATCGATGAGCAACAGAAAAACAGTGATACAGTGATATTTTCTTCCAGATTAAGGAATAATTGGTGAGTCAGGGGCGCTGTCTCGTTTGTCAAGGCATCAAAAATCAGATGGGCTGGACATGTAATGCGATTTGGAGACGACCACTGGACTAGAGCCATTACAGACTGGATCCCATGGGATGTCAAAAGATCACATGGCCGCCCACCTACAAGATGGTTAGACTTCTTTGTTAAGACCCTGAAGGAACGGCTTGAGTGTCTTCGTATTCCTGAAGCAACCAGATGCTATTGGGCTACACTGTGGCGTGATAGGGTCAAGCGGAAATGTCACTGGTGCCCACTCGAACAAATCAATGAATAACAGATGTCAAGTAATCAAGTGATAACTGAGTATAGAGCATGTTATTTCAGAGGCCAGTGAGATAGTGCAGTAGGCACTCACCTTGCATGTTCCCAGGCTTAATCCCTGGCACCAAGGAGCCTTCCCTGAGATTGCCAGGAGTTATCCCTGAGTGCAGTGTCAGAAGTAAGACTTGGGTACAGCTAGGTGTGACCCAACATAATGAATAAAGAAAACCGTGGTAATTTGATGCACATATATATGGTGAAATTATTTTCAAAACATTAAATTTTTATCATCTCACAAATTAACTCTCTGGTATATGCATTTGTGTGTGTGCGTTGGGGGATGAGATCTTGAGGTTGAGAACCCTTAAGATCCACTATTGTTGGAGGACATGTTTAGCTAATCTGGGAGTTTTGTTGTTTTGCTCACTCCCAGCTTAATCTTATTTAAGCCAATGTTCATTCTAATGAGATCTCTCTTCTATGTAAACACTGCTAGAGGGTGTGGCACTTACAGAAGTCACCTTGATTGAATAACTTCTGACTTATACATCTACTAAGACTTCTATGTTTTCTAGATTGGGCACAGCTCCTCTTTATACCCACTGCACCCAACGTGGGACAGTTAGAATTTACCAGGAAACTACCACCCTGGCTCGCTGAGACTAAAGGTAGACTATAGGAAGGATCATACTAGTTTGCTCTAAGCAGGCGAGTATGACCCTTTCAGTACATGAACAAGATACTCAGAATCACCCTGGTGCAGATAATAATAAGGACCTTGTGGGTACCATCTAGATTACATGAAGCTCATGAAGTTAAGATGTATTACTTTATATCAGCCCCCTCTCTCTCCAGTGTTTTACATAAGAGATAATCTCGGGATTAGTCCTTGGTGTAACCTTTGTTTATACCTACAATAGGGGTGTGTGGCACTACACTCTGTTTAGGGTTCTTTGTTGGCATGACAACCTCCCGATTGGATTACTTTTGGTGTATATAAGGGGCTGACTTGAGGCCCTTTCACCTTTACCTTTGCCTTTTGGTTCCTCAGCCTTCAGCTTTCGGCTCCCTGCGGCTTTTTGGCTTTTGGCTTTGGTCTTTTGCTCTTTGGCCTTTTTGCTCCATCTTCTAGTGCTGTGGAAGAGCTTTTTGTACTATTAAAAGCCATTTTTTTGGAACTGCACCGGACTCGTGAGTTTTCATCTGTTCTCCGGCGTCCTCGGAGGTAGAAGACAACCTCTGTCCTGACACTGTCGGGGACCCGGCGGAGTTCCCCGACACACTATCAATAATTTTCAAGCTCTAACAGTGAATTATTATTATACTAATCATCGTGGAAATTAGGTTCTCAAAATTTAATCATCATATAACTGAATGTTTATGCCCTTTGACTTTCATTTCTCTCTTTCCTCTTCCGCCTAGCCCTTGGAAACCTCATTCTATTTACTGTTTCTAAGAAATTAACTATGTTTTAATTTACATACAGTCTCCCTTTTACTGGCTTGGTACAAGAGGTTTTGATAAATTATTTTTCATTTGTGACCTAAACTTTGTCAATTAAACTTAAAAAAGTCTGATCACTGTGATTCAATTCTAGGACTAATGATATTCCTATTTGAAATTTTCTATTGTTCATCTCCTTTAGGAGATAGTTAAATCATAAGCAAATGAGCATATTAATATTCTGGACATATTTTTATTTTTGGAGAACTATTTTTGTTATCATTATCAGTTACCTAGCATTAAACATAGAATAAAAACAGAAATAAATACGGAAAATTAAAAAATTAGCCCTATCACTTTTCCCCCAAAATTGCATATTTATTTTGAAAATATCTCTAAAAACTTTTAGTCTGGAAGTTCACCTTTAAAATCTTTTCAGGGGTCAGATAGACAGGATAATGGGTAGGGTGTTAGCCTTGTATGTACCCCAATCTGGCTTCCACCCCTGGCATCCCATATGATTCCCCAAGCACCTCTAAGAGTAATTCCTGCGTGCAGAGCCAGGAACAACCACTGAGCAACACCAAGTGTGACCCTAAAATGACCAATATATAATATATAATATATAAAATAAATATATGCATATATACATATGCATATATACAATATGCATATATGCACATATACATATTATTTATTTTATATATTTAATTGCTGTAAAACCTACTGCCTTATTACTTGGTTTACTATGTAAAGACCAGTAAGGAACCAGGGAAAAGTCCACATGAGGTAATAAGAAATACACATGTATAAATCAAAAGACCTTGGTTTTACTCTACGATTACTTGCAATATGTATACCTTCTTTAACTTCTGATTCTTGTAAATGGAGGCTCTAAATTATGGTATTTCTGCCTGTCATATTTCTCTCAGACACTTCTAATCACACACTCATAATAAGAAAAATAGTTGACTTGCTTCCAGTCAAACTGAAATGTTTGGCTAGTTTGCTGAAGGAATTAGTGGCATGTGTCCCCACTGTGAAGTCCATATATTTTTACCCTCGGACCGACATATCGTAGTAAAAATTCTGAACATTTCCCTGCAACTTTGAACATTCTTATTGTCATCTCATCTCATACCTCGACAAGTTATGCATTCTGCTTGCCTTCCTAAGAACATTGCATGCTTTGTTTCCTAGTCATGGAATAAGAAATTTCCAAATGTATTTTGGAAATCGAAGCCAAAAGACAATTGAGAAGAATATTATGATTAAGAGCACATATTCTGGAGCCAGAGAAATCAGTCAAGTTTTATTTCTATATTTTAAAACATTAAGCAAGTTATTAAACTTCTATAATTCCTGATACACAAAATATGCATAATAACTATATGCTTCTCATAAATGATTCAATATATATAAAGTGCTTGTGATTATGCCTGACCCATAAGTAAACTCTGAATACATTAACCATGATTTGATTATAATATTGAGGCATAGTGTAATGATTATGACAATGGTTCTGAAACAGGACAGTTTGCTCTGAAACACTGGCTACATTCTTACTAGCTGTACCTCCTTTACTAGTTATTTTCTGCTGCAAATTTCTTATATGTGAAAGTGAGCTAATGATAGTGATATCTCTTACGTGAGTTACAATGATTAAATAATTAATATTTCTAATGATCATAATGTGGCTCACAGTACATGAAATAAATATAATAAATGTTCTTTTCAATCCGGCCCAGGTATGCTGAACCAGAGACTCTCAGACATGGGGCAGAGCTGCTCCTTGCTCTCCCTGTGCCCAGCTGCTCGTGAGGTGCCCAGGAGGCATGGCGGGTTCTAGCCCTGGTCTGCCACCTCAGCAAAGCCTCACAACAAGCCAGACCACCCTCCACTACTGCATGGGGCCCGCCATTTTCCACATCCGGTCTTCCCTCTCATCACAACTCCACCCAGCAGACCAGACTATCACAGCCCGGTCGCGCGGGCCGCACGGTTCATCTATAAATGCTTTATTTAGAGGTGACTACAACAGTATGCCACCCGCACAGCAAGCCTGGCAAGCTGCTCATGTAGTATTTGATATGCCAAATACCAGTAACATTTATATTAGGTCATTCCCGTGACCTAATATAATGGTTTGAGGCTCTCTATGTTCCTGGAGCAAGCGGATGCCTTTGGGTTCTACTAGCATGAGATGGGACATATGGAGATATTACTGGTGCCCGCTCTAGCAAATAGATGATTAACGGGAAGATAGCAATAGTGATAGTGAATGTGGCACACAGTACATTAAATAAATATAATAAATGTTATCATGTTTCTAAAAAATCAGAAGGGTCTCAAATATGGATAGAGCTAGTAGTTTTGGACCAGTCTTGTTTGGTGTGGTGAAATAGGTAGGTTTAGACTGGGAAAGAGGAGTTTTATATTGCTTCAAGTTAAATATATATCTGTTAGATATCTGAGCAGACTTAAATTAGAAATTGAATATAAACACAAAAATGCTAAAAGTAAAGTTTAACTAAGGTAAAATTTAAAAACTATAATATATCCATAAAGGTAAATCATTTTGCCATTAAAAAATACATCCATCTGAGAATAAAACCAGGGAAATATAGTTACTTTTTTCCAAACCAATAGAAAAACTAATAAACAAGCTAGTTACTCTCGATCTTTGAGGCAAAAATAAAGAAAGCAGAAAATGAGACAGAAATATTGAAAAGAGCAAGTGAACAAATGTACACATAAACCACAAACGAGAAGAGTGTGAAATCTTTGAATGTGTGAGAGAGGAGAGCTATCAGGAAGAGTCGGGCTATTTGTCAAAAGCTACTGCTCATGCAGGTGAAATGAGGATGGGAAAGTGTTCTCCGGGTTTCATCATTTAAGGGTTGATGCGACTTGACAACAGATTCAGGTAGAGTGATGAGAATGGAAGTTAGTCTGCAATAGATTGCAAGGAGAGGAAGTGGACTGAGTCAGTTTAGACAAGTCTTCAGTTAGGTTTGCTAAAAAAAATAAGCAGAGAATTGAGACAGTCACTTGATAGGAATTCAGGACAATGGAGGCCCTTCTGGACAGTTCTGTTAAAGTGTGATTATTTTGAACTATGAGCATAATAAAAAATAGTTCAGGCTGTGGAAATAAACAAGAAAAAGAAAAACAGGATGTAAGGACACACAAAGAATTTGTTATACACAGAAGAAAAGATAATAGCTTTATTGACAGAAGAAGGAAGAAAAGAACTTAGTCTCAAGTAGCTTGTAGATTTGGTGATAACAATAAAATGGAGATCAAATCCAGCATCTTGTATTTTTTGAAAGTATTAGATCAGGAATTGTAACAGAACTGAAACATCGCTTCAAACACTTACAAGAAAGAGGATGCATTGCAGGTAATAAGTCATTCAGATAATGAAGGAGTTAACCCATAGGAGATTCAAGTAGTCTCCATTACGCATAGTTTTGTTCTCTAAGCTTTTAGATAGCCAGGTCAACAGATCAACTGTAATGTAATCCAAAATATTACATGCGATCAACCATCCAACTTTTGGAATATTTCAAGCATGTTCTAATTTGTCTCAGAAATTTGAAAATATTGTCAGAATTTTTTAAAGATTACAAATTAAACTTTATCATGGGATATAAGGTCGGGGATCAGCCCTGCGCAGGAGGGTTTTGTAGAATTCCTGAATGAATCTATAAAGCATCTTGGAAAAGACCCTCACAGAGAAGGGGGCCAACTGTACTGAGAGATGAGTAGTCCAGTCTCACCAGGCCTCTGCTGGTATGACTTGTCTTTCCATTGTTCATCGATTTGCTCAAGCAGGCATCAGTAACGTCTCCATTTGTTGGGAATGAGGTTCATTATTGTTACTGTTTTGGCATATCGAATACACCACGGTTAGCTTGCCAGACTCTGCCATGGCTCTGGGTTCATCTTAGGGGTCCCAGTCTTTTCCTATGTCAGACTATCCACCATCCAGGCCCCACGGGGCAGAGTCCTGGGTGTAGACAAGCCTGTCTCCTGTCTGCCACCTGATGATGCAGCCAGGCACCACAGCCACACCTGCAACACCTCAAGGGGCAGGCCTCCACTATCACTGAGAAACTGTAAGACAACAGGAGCAAGAAATGACAGTAAGGGAGGGATTCCTAACCTCGGGCTGAAGTCACCTTCATTATAACTGGAAATAGACCAGCCAGCCTTTCGGGAGCAGGTAGAGATAGCTGCTCCCAGACAGTCCCTGACATAAAGACAAAAGCAGATGATAGCTCTTGCTTCTTTCTGTTCTTCTCATTCTCTCACCATACATCTGCACCCAAACTCAGAGGGAGGGCAGCTAAGAAGGAACTCTGGGAAGCTCATTATTTCTTTGCCATAGATAATGTCTGAGTGGGAAGAAGGGAGAGGATGAAGCTGGTGTCCATAAGTATAAGTTGATCTCATTGGTATTAATTGAGGAAGAAATAAGATAGAGTGGGAGGTTTCGCTACCAAGGAGCAGATACAATGTAGTCATCACAAAAACAACTGAATGAGCTTAATAGAGAAACAAAACAGAATAAATTTTAGCTTAGATCATGTGAAATCACTGTATTTGTAGTTCCAAAATATCAAATGTTAGAAATGTCATGGTTAAGACCAAGAACTGTTTTCTCAATTTTAATAGGGAAAAAGACAATAAAAGTGTTGTATATATTGAGATAATATCTTTATTTTTGTTATTGTTGTTCTGGGAGCCACAACTGGTGAAGCTCAGAAGTGACTCCTGCCAGTACACTGGGGACCATATGGAATGCCAGGGGTCAAACTTGGACCCATCACATACAAGACAAACACCCTACCCACTGCATTATTGCTCCAGTTCGAGAATAATTTTTATTACAAAGTAAAAGAATCTAGTATTTATGGTTTAGTTTTTCTAACTCATTAGACTTAAAGAATTATTGTTGTACTAAAATGACCAGTGATTAGATATGGTGGGAACAGAACTTTGGTTAACATAGCTAAGAAACTATGGGTCATTAATAATTTACTTGGTGTAGAATTCATGTCTGCCGATATCTTATCTTAATCAAGTTACAGTGGGGATTAGAGCTTTTCAGATTGCAACTGTCATGGGATTAGTCACACCTACTTTACCATGTTTTCCTTTTTTCTTCTCTAAACCCAGGAATCTGCTTGACTGATGATTACTCAGAGGAAGCCAAGAATTAAAGAGAAATAGATTGACCTAAAGGCCACTACCAAGTCCAGTATAAAAACGAATGACCAGTGCATCATCATCAGTAGTCATGTTTTATCTTACCCTATGTTTACACTTTGGTTTCTTTTTGGGGTTTTGGGGGAAGCTGTCGAGTCACTCCCAAATGTGCTCAGGACTTTTTCTTGGTTTCATGCACAGGGATAATCCTGGTGGTGATCAGGCTCAAGGTAAGTGTACTGCCTCAATGAAATCAAAACGGGTTAGAAAATGAACACAAATTTAACCACATTCATGGTGTGTATATGTGTGTATGTGAGAGAGAGTGAGCGAGAGAGAAAAGAGAGAGAAAGGCAGAGAGATGAGAGAATTTATATAAAATAAACAACATGTATATTAGGAGCAATCATATTTGAATTCTTATAAACAGAATTTAGAATTTTGTATGTCTAACGTGAAATTATTTGATTATGGTAACTTATATATAACAAAAATACAATGAACTAAAGTCTATTTTAAGACCATCTTGATTCATTTCAAGAAATAAGGAATTTGATCCAGTGAAATATTTGACAATCCAGTGTAGTGGAACAGAATATAGTTAAAATTTCTAACATGTATGCCTGCTAGAAATAAAGCTACATATAGCTTACCCTGGTTTAAAAGCCAAGAAAATTCATGTGCTGCTATTCTGTAATAGGAATGAACTATTTTTAGTTCTATCATCTCTCCAGCTCATCACCTTACAATCCATTTCATTCCTTAGCAAATTTAAGTGGCAATAAGATACAATATGGTTTTCAATGAATGAACATCAAAAGATCTCCTTGATCAAGCCTTTTCTTTCTATGCTATTGAGCATAGCAATTTCATGGGAAGAGTCTATTGAAGTTGGAATTGAAAAAGATCCAATCATAATCTTTGAACCAGAATGCTAGAATGAAGCCCTCTGAACAAGGTTTATAGCTCTTCTATTCTGGAAACATTTTAACATTTAAACCAAGAAAATGATGATTAGGTGTTATGATACTGATTTTTCCAATTTCTAATTTTTACCTATAATTAAAACTAAAATGAGCAAAGAGGATAACATAAGAAAACTTTATTAGAAATTATTCAAACTAAAGAATAAAAAGGAAATACAGTTTTGGGAGAGAACACAAAGGGTTGAAGTTCGTGCATTATATATGGAAGATGTGGATTCATCTCTGGCGTTGTGTGATATCCCAAGCACTGACAGTTGTGGATACAAAACCAAACCAAATGAAATGAAAAGAATGAATAAACCAGCAATGTTTTACTACAAAAATTCCACATATCTCTAGGATAATCATTTTTTTAAAAATAATTTAAATGAATCACTGTGAAACATGTTACAAAGTTGTTCATGACTGGGTTTCAGCCATACATGTTCCAACACCCATCCATACCTACACCAGTGTACAAGTCCCTAAGTCCCACCACCAACATTCCCAGTTTTCCTCCCAGCCCTCCCATCTCTATAGAAAGCACTTTTCACTTCTCTCTCTCTCTCTCTCTCTCTCTCTCTCTCCCCCACCCTCTCTCCCTTCCTTCCTGCCTCCTTTTGTTTATTATGGTTTGCAATACTGCAGTACTTAAAGGCATCATGTGTGTCCCTTTACCATCCTTCAGCACTCAGTTCTTCTCCAGAGTGATCATTTCCAACTATCATAGTAATAGTAGTCCATTCTATATCCTAACTGCCATCTCCACCACCACTTGTAGCCCTTGTTTCTACTAGAATAATAATATTTTCCCCCAATGAAGCCAGAGTGAAAGTATAGAAGGGAACCTGCATTTGGCTTGCAGGTTCTCTTCCCAGCATCCCTTTTGGTCCCCCAAGTGCCACTAGGAGTAATTTCTAAGTGCAGAGCCTAGAGTAACCCCTGAGTATCACTGGGTGTGTAATATATATATATATATATATATATATATATATATGTATACATATATGTATATATATGCTTTTTTAATTTAGAAAATATTGCAAGACCGTCACTTGTATCACTTATCACTTGTCTTCCCGTTGTTCATCGATTTGCTGAAGGGGGCACCAGTAACGTCTCCATTCATCCCTATTGTGTGCTAGTGTAACCCAATGACATCTGCTCTCTCCAGGAACATGAAGGACCTCAGACCATGCATTCAGGTCATTTGAATGAGGTTTACTATTGTTACTATTTTTGGCAAATCGAATCGACACTGGTAGCTTGCTAGGCTCTGCCATGCAGGTAGTAGGTAGGCTCTCAGTTCTTGCATTTATTGATGAACCTTAGCGGCTGCAAAGCAGCCATAGGCAACAGGGAGAGCTGGTAGCACCTCTGTCGAGTGTATGTGTGTCTCTGGTTCAAGCATACCTGGGCTTGAAATAGGTTTCTCTATAGAGGCTCTCATGATCAGCTTTTCTCTTGGCTGGAGCTCTGATGAGCTGTGGAGTCTGGATGTTGAAAATGGCTGCCATCATGGTGTGGGGATTCCTTAACTATACTTTAAAATGTATATTCTTTTTAATTAAGGTTACACTAATTCCTAGGATTATATAAATACTAAAAAAACCCATGATATTATATGGGACATAAGCAATAATCAGAAAGGATCAGAAAAATAGCTTCTGTGACTAATACCTCTGGGTGGAAATTATACTTAAAATTTTATATTTACCAAATTTCTTGCAAAAGTTAATATGAACACTAATAATCAGCATAATGATTATGAGTTATTAAAACTTATGCTAATAGCATAACACTTGACTTATATTAGTTCATATAAGAAGTTTGCTAATGCAGATGTCCAACAACAGATAAAGAAATTGTGGTATATATAGACAAAATACTAAGAAAAGGTGAAATCATGCAGTATGCTGCAATGTAGCTTGAATTGGAGAGCAACATGTTACACAAAACAAGTCAGAAGGAAGGTAAATACTGGATTAGGGTCACTCATCTGTGATGTCTAGAGACAAAACATTAGAGAAGGTAGTATCAAAGGATAATAAACTCTTGACCTTGAATTACAAAATTTGAATTACCGAGCTGTGGGGAGAGGGGGAAGATGGTGGGAATGAATAGGGAGACTTGAGTTGACATAAGGATAGTGATGAAGGGTCTTTGGCACTTTAGTGGTGTGGGATCAATAATATTGTATATCAGTACTATAAATATTAACACTGTTGTAACCATGTTATCTCAACTATAATAAAGATGAATTATCAATTTTTTTTACCTTTTTTTGTTGTACCCAGCAATCCTCAGGGGTTACTCCTAGCTCTGGGCTCAGGGAATTACTCCTGATGGTGCTCAGGGGACCATATGGGATGACAGGGATTGAATCTGGGTCGGCCGCATGCAAGGCAAATGTCCTACCAGCTGTGCTGTCGCTTAGGCCCAATGATGAATTTTCAAAACTTAAATAGAAACAAGCATGTTTCATATAATTCTTAATAAAAAGTTATTGGATAATTAGATATTATCTAGTAAAATATTCAATCATCGCATTAATGGGGGTTTGAAACATCATCTATTCTTGCATGCAATTATTTTAAAAGTATTTATAATGATTCTGTGTGGGTGGTTGGTAGACATTAACATAAATAAATTATACTCAGAGCTCAGGCTATAATCTAGTTAGGATATGTCGTTGCAAAAATGAAGTCCATAACAGACATCACTGAAGGGTGAGAAAGATCCATGTTGAATTCTGACATTTTTAATACATTCAGTTTTCCTCAGAACTACTTCTCAGTGAGCACAGAAACACTGATCAGAATACAAATTGAAGACTTTCCTTGGGTTCTGTTTGCTCTGAACTTTCCTAATTTCTAGCAGCAAATATGAACTTTCTATAATTCATTGTGACTCCATAGATTGGCACACTAATCCTTCACAGACTTTAGCTACCTGCCCACTTTTTGGTTTTTTGGCTCACTTTACATCTTTGAACTCGCTTTCTCTAGAAACTCATCAGAAAAATCATTTCTATTACTTACCCAGAATACTTGAGCATGATTTAGAATAGTGGAAGGTGTTTGAGAGGTTATAAGAAATTAAAACAGGAGAAATTTGGAATAAGAGATCAAAAAGAGTTTCCTTTTCCCATTAAATAAATGTATTTTAAGTTTGTGAAAGTGCAATTTACCAAGCTTATCTTCATATTATGAATATTATTAAGAACATAAAACAGTAGTTTAGGAATTTGATGACAACATGTTAATGATCACAGTATGAATGTACAAAATTATTGCATATCACCACCAGTACCAAAGTGACCATAACTCTCCACAACTATCCTTAGGTCCCTCTGATCAGTTCCCATTCTCCTCCTCCTCTCGTGCCCCACTGTTTGCCAACCAGCAATTCAATCCAAGACCAAGTTCTGTCATTGTCAAACACTGCTTATTTCCTTCTCTGAATTCCATAGATAAGTGAGATTATCTAATACTTGTTTTGCTCCTCATGTTTTTTGCTTTCCATTATACTATATAGTTCCACCTGTATTTTGGTGAACTGCATGAGTACACCTTTTCTTACAGCAGCAAATATCCCATTTTTTGTATTTACCACAACTTCTCTGTCATTGGAATACTGGGTTGTTTCCACAGCATCACTATTATACTAAGTGCTACAATAAAAACTGGTGTGTGTGCATATATATCACTTCACTTGTATCACTTGTCTTCCCATTGTTCATTTATTTGCTTGAGCAGGCGCCAGTAATGTCTCCATTAGTTGGGAATGAGGTACATTATTCTTATTGTTTTTGGAATATTGAATATACCACAGGTAGCTTGCCAGGCTCTGTCATGGCTGTGGGTTCACCCCGGGGGCTGAGTCTTTTCTATGTCAGACCATCCACCATCCAGGGCCCATGGAGCAGAGCCCTGAATGTGGACAAGCATGTCTCCTGTCTGCCACCTGCCAATACAGCTGGGCATTTTGAAATAATGTTTTTCTGTTTTGGGAAGCAGATACTAAAAAAGTGGGATCACTGGGTACTATGGAAGCTCTATTAATAATTTTTGAGGTCTCTTTGTATTGTTTTTCTTATAGACTGAACCAAAGCGACATTCTATGACTAACAGTGGATGAGGATTCGTTTTTAACTACATCCCTGCCAACACTGATTGTTTCAGCATTATTGACATATACCATTTTTATGGTATATGCCAATAATACTCCTCCACCCCCATGACAGCTACCCTGGAAGAGAGACCCACCTATGCCAGACTCACAGCTCGTATGCAACCCTGGAAGAGATCCAGACCCATTCACTCCGACCCACAGCTGCGCTGCTCAGAAGGCCCCACATGGAAGCAACCCATGGAGCTGACCTCCCAGGAAGGGCTCTGCCAGCCCCTGGCCGAGTCCAACATTGCTCCAAGGGTTCACTCACACGTGCTGGGGGAGGGACCACGTTGGCCAGACCTGGAGCAGAGATTTGTACTCCGCCCTTTCCTCCATCTCCATGCCAGCTACCCTGGAAGAGAGACCCACCCACGCCAGACCCAGATATTCTTAGATAATACTGATTTAGGATAAGGTCCTTCCCAGGATCTTTCACATTTATAAACTGTGTACAGTTCTAACTAATATATATATATATATATATATATATATATATATATATATATATATATATATATATATATATATATATCATCACGATCTTCCCGTTGATCATCTATTTAGCGGGCACCAGTAATATCTCCATATGTCCTGTCTCATGCCAGTAGAGCCAGGGGCATCGGCTTGCTACAGGAACATAAAGAGCCTCAAACCATTATATTAGGTCACGGGAATGACCTAATATAAATGTTACTGGAATTTGGCATATCAAATACAACACGAGAAGCTTGACAGGCTTGCCAAGGGGGGAGGCAAACTCTTTTTAAACACCTCCAAATAAAGCATTTATTGATGAACCGCGCTGCCGCGTGAGCCGGGCTGTGATGTGCTGGTCTGCTGGGTGGAGTTCTGATGAGAGGGAAGTCCAATGTGGAAAATGGCGGCACCCGTGGAGTGAGGGGGGGTCGTATGGCTTGTTGTGAGGCTCTGCTGAGGTGGTGGGCCAGGCCTAGAACCCGCCATGCCTCCCGACTGCCTCATGAACGGCTGGGCACAGGGAGAGCAAGGAACAGCTCTGCCCCATGTGTGAGAGTCTCTGGACCAGCATACCTGGGCGGATTGAGGAAAAAGCTGCTGCAGGGTGGGTGTCGGTGATCCGGGCTGTGATGTGCTGGTCTGCTGGGTGGAGTTCTGACGAGAGGGAAGTCCAAATGTGGAAAATGGCGGCACCCATGGAGTGAGGGGGGGTGGTCTGGCTTGTTGTATATAATATATATATAGTTGTATATATAATATATATAATATATAATATATATAATTGTTGTATATATAATATATATACATATAATATATATAACTGATTTTTATATATATATATAGATATATAATCAGTTCCTGGATCTTTCACATTTATAAACTGTATAAAGTTCTAACTGATGCCTGTCATCCTAGTAAGCCTAGCAAGTAGCCAGAGCAATCCACACATAATGCAGTCAGTCATTCTTAACATCCAGACTACATAGTTCCTTAGAGCTCCATCCAAGAGAAAACCTGATCTTTCCCTTTTAAGTTTCATCAGTACATGCCCAAGATGAGAGCCTTCTACTGAGAGTATACCACCTAATGGAAGAGCCTGGCAAGCTACCCGTGTTTTATTTGTTATGCCAAAAACTAGTAAGAATTATGAACCTCAATTCCATGACCTGTAGAGTGGTCTGAGGCTCTTTCTGTCCCTGAAGCAAGCAGATGCTCTTGGGTTACACTTGCTTGCGACAGGAAGTATGGAGATGTTACTGGTGCCCGCTCGAGCAAATCAATGAATAATGGGAAGACATTGATACAGTGATACAGTGATGGTGTAAAGTTGAAATAGTACCATTATTTTTAATCTACATTTATCCGGTAATATATGACAATGAACACATTTTCATATATGACATTTGTTTTCAGTAGGACAACTGAAATACAGAGGAAAAAGAGTGCTTTATTCTATCTATCTCAGTTAAGAAGACTATTTTGGGAGACTTTCTAGGATATATTTTCCAATTGTCCCTGGGTCTGAAAATGACCTTAACAGTGTCATGAATACTGATTTCGGGTTAACAAATTTAAGTAGGCAGGCAAACTTTCAAATAATAGCAAGTAAATAAGAGCTTATACATTTTTTTTTTTGGGGGTGGTGGAGGTTCAATATGCACAGAAGGAAAGGTGTTCATTAGTAGATAGGCAATTATAAAAGGTAAAAGGCATGGTTATGGCAAGTAGACTGCCACAGTTTCTGGAATTTATTTTAGACAGAAACTAACAATGAGAATGATAAATTACATCAGGTATAGAAATAGAGTGTTTTGTTTCTGAAGAAATGATATTTTCACTTAGGCTGAAACCTTCAGACCTATCAGGTGGATTCAGAGCCTGCTCTTCATCCAAATGAGCCCTTAGAAATCCAACACTATTGCATGAAGATGTCACTCTAGTTATTTAACACTGAGAATACTTTTAAAAGATGGAAAACATATTAGGTACAAAGGGGATGACAGTCTGAAGAAAGAAGAACTATAAAATACCTGATGCTATCCGATCAGCTCTAGAATAAAGAGAAGGAAAGAGAAGAGAAGATGAATTATTGGGACAGCAAACCAGCACAGCAAAGAGAACAGGAAACCAAATACATCCACCTGGTGGGAAACTATAACTAAAAAATCATGTCATCTGAAGAGACTCTGTACCAGGAGATTTTTTCTGGGAATTTTTATAAATTAAACACTACCAAATGGCTGCTAACTTTGAAACCTAAGAAATGCTTACTATGTTGTAGCCAGTAGAGTGATCCGAGGGAGCCAACAGGACTGAAGCATGACGAATGGTTCTATGAATAAACCCAGGGCTGAAGGGTCAGGTGTCTGAATACTGTATGACTGAAATCCATCACGAACAGCCTTGTAACTGAGTATCTCACAGTGATTCAATAATAATTTTAAAACAAAATCTACAAAAGAATCGAGGGCAAGTAGATAAGTATTGCATACATGGTTCACCTCTCTTCAAATTGGATGTGGTCGATAAAGAAAACTTCCACAGTAAGTGATCAATCTTTCACATACCTTACATGAACAGTAATATAATCCACATGTCTCTAGCTGAGGCAGTGTGTAAGAATGCTGAAAGACAGAGGATAACACACACACATGCACACACACATACACACACATGAACACACAAGTCTGAAGCAAAAATCACTGTATCACTGTCTTCCAGTTCATCATCGATTTGCTCGAGCAGGCACCAGTAACATCTCCATATGTTCTGTCTCATGCTAGTAGAGCCCAAGGGCATCTGCTTGCAACGGGAACATAAAGAGCCTCAAATCATTCCATCAGGTCATGGGAATGAGGTCTATAATTGTTACTGGTATTTGGCATATCAAATACGACACGGGTAGCTTGCCAGGCTCTGGCGTGCGGGTGGCATATTCTTGTAGTCACCTCTGATCTCCACATCCATACGAGGCCAATTATGGCCTCCAGCTGCCCCAGACCCCCAGATGTTTCCCAGGGGAGCTGGGTCTGCCCTGAGACGCACTGCAGGACAGTCCACAAGGTAAGTTCCGTCAACAGTTAAAATATTAAGTATAATTTATTTATCCTCACTTCATCAAGTTGAATTTTCTCTTAAAATAAATCACTGAATATAATCGATCAAGGAAAAAATGACAGAGCAGATCCTTTGTGTAAAACTGACAGTTAGCTTTCTCTCAAGCTCCTGCTTCCCTGGAACACAATTCTCACTTGTTTGTCTCTACGTTATCTCTGCTTGCTTGATTTTTCCATTCTGGAGAAGACCAGTTCTCTCTTGAACATGTACTTTTCTTTCTCTCCTCTCACTTCTTTAACAAATTTAATTGGCTGAAAATGAAAGCAAATTTCATTCAATAGATACAAACTTATATTTGTATTTAGACCTCATTCCCATGATCTGATGGAATGGTTTGAGGCTCTTTATGTTTCTGGAGCTAGCAGATGCCCTTGCGCTACACTAGCATGTGACAGGACAAATGGAGATGTTACTGGTGCCTGCTTGAGCAAATTGATGACCAATGGGAAAACAAGTGATACAAGTGAAAAGTGAAATACAAACTTGCTTCACTAAAAAATAAATAAGTAAAAATAATTGCCTTTTTTGCCATGTATCTTTGTGTGCTTGTGCATGTGTGTGTGTGCCTGCAGTTCTAGCAACACAGCGCAACAAATTAATTGAATTTTAACTAAAATATTAAATATTGTGCTCCAAAATACTGTCATTTAAATTCACGGATTTTCCCTGAAGTGCACTTATTAATATCACTGATGTACCTTTGCCATACATCTTTTGTTAAGGGCTTCTTAGGTTTGGCCATTTGATACATGAAAGTGCTTTTCCTAATATAGTATTTATGACATGATTAAATAATACTTATTTATCTTCTGCTTAAAAATTCTCAAACACTGTGCTAAAAGCACACAAAGTTATTAAAAATCAAACAAAAGAAAGTTAAATACCCAAGATGATACATATGTCTTATAAATATGAATTTGAAATATGATAATAAAATGCTCATTGAAAATAATTGCATGGGGATTTGGGGGATTCTTTGTACCACTGGAGCATGGAAGATGGTACTCGGGTGCTGAGTGGTGTTGTAACAATGAGTGCACAACACTATCAGAAACAAAATTGCATCAGGTGATGCCTCAACAAAATTGGGGAAAATGTATAAAGATTCATTCTACAGATTTAAAAAATTAGGATCCTAAATTATTCTTAAAGATCATTTTGTATTATAAGAGCAAGATAGAAGACAGTTTATAAAACATAAAAGTTATATACATATATATAACTCTGGTAATGATCCTTTAGGATAGTGCCAAGATTAATTTACTTCTGTTTTTAAAATTAAATTTATAAACTCAGATCACTGATTTACTGACCAAATGGAAAAATGGAGGAAATAACAAGAAACACTTCAGTATTTAGTAAGTTCACATACTTTAATTTTCTGGGACAAAAGATTAGAGCAGTCTGAATATTATGTGCAAACTAATCATATATTACCAATTCTCCTTTCTTAATTGGCAACTTTATATGCAATAAATTGAAAACATTAATAATCCCATGGAGGGGCATTATGAAACTAAAGGTTATAGACTGGGAAACCATTTTGGTGGTGGTAAGCTTGTATCTAAATTTTATATTATTCTTTGAAATAAAGTAATATTACCATGTAACAGAAAGTACACAGAAGACTGTAGTGATGAGATTGCTTATAGAAAGGTATATTTTATTTTACATGGATATTTGATTAATGGGCATAAGGAAGATGTGGCACTGTACTAAGGAAAGGGCCCAGGGAGGTAAAGCAGTGAGAAGGAATGCACTCTTCTGCTTTCCTTGCATTTTCTCTATGGAAAAGAAATCTAGGTGTGAAAGAAGTAAATGTTAGCTGACTCAGTTAGATCCCTCATACTGTATATTTTTCCCCAGCACCACCCTGATGTGGCTCCAAAACAAAATAAAATACACCAAAAGCTGAAATACTAACTCCTATGAGTCTTCAGTATTCAAATTTTTAGAAGATTCAGGTTATTTACCTTTAATTTGTTTACTGGAACTGAGCTTCCTTATGATGTCTTTTCAGAGAGCCACTAAGGTCCCCAACAATATCAGAGATTTAGTTCCCTTCTACATCCAAAGCCAGCAGGGGAATAGATGCAAATTCAGGAGTCCAACACAGCTCCAAAGGCTTTTACTAATTCACTTGTATCACTTATCTTACCATTGTTCATTGATTTGCTCAAGCAGGCACCAGTAACGTCTCCATATGTCCTGTATCATGCTAGAGTTGCCCAAGGGTATCTGCCTGCTCTAGAAACATGAAGAGTCTCAAACTATTCATTCAAGTCATGGGAATGAGGTCTATAATTGTTACTGGTTTTTGGCATATCAAATACGACATGAGTAACTTGCCAGGTTCTGCTATGCGGGTGGTATACTCTCAGTAGTAGGCTCTCATCTTGTGCATTTTACTAATTACCAATAATAAAACAGCAGTGCCAGTATAATGCAAGATAATGGGATTCCCTGGACTACAAGCTCCTGGACAGACCTCCAAACATGTGCATAGACCCAGGTCTCCCTCTAAAATGGATGATCCTCCCTCAGGTCAGTCCCCTTTATATACCTATAAAACTATAATCCTTTTTCAGGGAGTATAATGTAAACAAAGATCAATGGATCAGCTTTTAGGTGTAGATGTAGGGTGGTGACACACTTTGTTTCAGGTCTAAACAATTGGTTAGTCCCTTCCTCCTTATCATAAGAGATTTGGGGCAGGAGCATAGCACAGCAAGTAAGGATGGCATAGCAAATAAGGCATTTGCCTTGCATACAGCTGACTGGGTGCAATCCTGGGCATCCCATATGGTCCCCCGAGCACTGCCAGAAGTGATTTCTGAGTGCAGAGCCCAGAGTAACCCCTGAGCATTGTCGGGACCCAAAAATGCAAAAAAAAAAAAAAAAAGAGAGATAAGATTATCTCTATGTCTAAACACTGGCGAGAGGGCTGGTGTAAAGAAATATATCTTAATGGATGTATATTCATGGGCAGAATCACATAACTTCATGAACTTCATGCAATCTAGATGGTACCCACAAGGCACAAGGTTATTGTTTTAAATTCTGCACCAGGGAAATTCTGTGTCTTGTCGTCTGTTTACTGAAAGGCAAACATGCTCCTTTGTCCTAGGGCAAACTAGTACTATCCATCCTTTGATCTAAAACCATAGTTCAAAGTAGCCAGAATGGTGGTCTCCTGGCAAATTCTAACTGTCTCATGCTGGGACCAGTGGGTGTTGAAAGGAACTGTGCCCAACATAGATAAAATTGAAATAATAGTAGAGATTGTAATATTATTTCAAAAGTTATTAATTCAGAGTCAAAAGGACTCATGTAACTGCCACACCTTCCATTAGTGTTTACACAAGAAAAATTCACATTAGCATGAACCCTGGCTTAAAGACATGTTAATGGCTTAAATTGTAAGTAGCTTAAACAGCAAAGATCCCAAACTAGATAGGCCATGCCATTCAACAGTGTCAAGTCATTTTCAGAATTACAGGCAGCTATATGTCAATACCACTATAACTACCACTTTTTAAAAAAAATTAGTATCAAGTATCACCATGATTTTTGCAGTCGTTTTGTGGACTGGAAATACTTAAAAAAGTTTGTGAAAATACTTTGTCATTAATAACCATATCCACAAAGTTTTGGATTCTAAATGTGAAATTAACTTCTTTTACATTGTCAAAGATGAACTTTTTGGCCTTGTAGAAATGCACAATAACTATCTGATAAGTTATAGTATTTTATTTCATTCACTTGATCACTTGAATCCCGTTATTCATCGATTTGCTCGAGCGGGCGCCAGTAACATTTCCATTGGACCCTATCACGTGCCAATGTAGCCCAATGGCATCTGGTTGATTCAGGAATATGAAGAGCCTCAAACCGTTCCTTCAGGGTCTTGACAAGGAAGTCTGACCATCTTGTAGGTGGGCGGCCACGTGATCTTTTGACATCCCGTGGGATCCAGTCGGTAACGGCTCTAGTCCAGCGGTTGTCTCCAAATCGCATTACATGTCCAGCCCATCTGATTTTCGATGCCTTGGCAAACGAGACAGCATCCCTGATTCTGGAATAGCGACGGAGGTCAGAACTCCAGATTCCTTCTCTCACTTGAGTGAGGCGTGATATTCCAAGCATAGCTCTTTCGATGCCTCTCTGGGAGACCCGAATAGCATTCTCATCCTGCTTTCGTAGGGCCCAGGTCTCTGAGGCGTATGTTAATGCAGGGAGAACAGTGGAGTCGAAGAGATGTGCCCGGAGCCGGGCACATCTCATTATCAAGTAAATTTCAGATTTAGGTTCAAAAATTTTATAAAAAAGATAGAGGTAAGAGTGATTAGGGCCAGAGTGATAGTGTAGCAGGCAGGGAGCTTGGTTTGTACGCTGCTTACCTGTGTTCAATCCCCAGCAATATATATGGTCCTCTGAGTCGGCCAAGAATGATTCCTGAGTGTAGAGTCAGGAGTAAGCCTTGAGCACTGGTGTGGCCGAAAAAGCAAAAAAAATTAAGTAAATAAAAGTGAGTGGTTATTTGTATATGGCACCACTTCTGTCTAAAGTTTAATGAAAACTAATAAAGTCAAAGTAGATGTTTTAGATAAAACCAATCAAAATTCTGATCTCCTAAAATAACCAGTACTTCCATTTTTAAAGGTTTGTCTCCATATGGATACATTTAATCATATCATTTATAGTGAATAAGATTTAATTTTTCCCACTTATCACTGGTTAGACTATAAATGAGTCAGTGATTTTGAACCTGAAAATATATCTTCCCAATTAACTGTACACCAAACCAACTTGAATTCAGTTTTATGAGGAATGGATGAATGCTTTTTTTATCACTTATATCAAATACAAATTTGATGTTGCTTCCTTGGAGCAGTAAACATCCCTGATATTTGACTTTTAAAACATCCTTTGTGTTATGGCCTAGAGTTTCTATTTGAATATAACTTTATGAACTACAATCATTAGGTGTTAATTAAAATACTGAAAGGCATGTCCTAGTTACACAGTTAGAATACTTGGTAAATTTGGCAATATCACTGTATCACTGTCTTCCCGTTCATCGTTGATTTGCTCGAGCAGGCACCAGTAACATCTCCATATGACCTGTCTCATGCAAGTAGAGCCCAAGGGAACCTGCTTGCTCCAGGAACATAAAGAGCCTCAAACCATTCCTTCAGGTCATGGGAATGAGGTCTATAATTGTTACTGGTATCTGGCATATTAAATATGACACGGGTAGCTTGCCAGGCTCTGCCATGTGGGTAGCATACTCTTGTAGTCATCTCAGAATCCAGCATTTATTGGTGAACCACGCTGCCACAAGCAATCGCTCGAGCCCTACTGTGATAGGCTGGTCTGCTGGGTGGAGTTCTGACGAGGGGGAAGTCCAGATGTGGAAAATGGAGGTCTTCATGGAGTGGAGGCTCTGCTGGGGTGGCAGGCCAGGGCTAGAACCTGCCATCCCTCCTGGGCACCTCATGAGCGGCTGGGCACAGTGAGAGCCAGTAGCAGCTCTGCCCCATGTCTGTCTCTGGATCAGCATACCTGGGCTGGATTAAAAAGACTGCAGCAGGGTGGATCTCGATGAGCTGGGCTGTGATAGGCTGGTCTGCTGGGTGGAGTTCTGATGAGGGGGAAGTCCGGATGTGGAAAATGGAGGTCCTCATGGAGTGGGGGTCGTCTGGGCCGGATTGGCAATATACAAGGATGCAATATTACAGATAGTCACACAGAAAATTAATATTTCTAACATTTATTCAAAATCTTGGTGTCAGAAAAGGAAGTACCAGAGTTAAGGAATTTGCCTTACGTCCAACATCCCTGATAATCTTAATGGTTCCCTAAGCATTGCCATTAGTGATATTATCCCATTTGTTTGCATGTAGATATTTATAATAGTCTATTAGGAGTCTTTATATTTATGTGCTATTTATTATAATTTTTCTCTTTATTTCTTTCTTAATGAGATTTTTCTCTTTTATTGCTTTGTGGGGGATTGATGAAAGTTAGTGCTTCATGAAAATTACCCTCCGGGTCGTTTTAAGTCTTCCATATCTTAGGGCACTGGGACTGGCAGAGGTATCAGGAGATTGTGAGTTCTTAACTGTTGGTGGGGCAGTATCAGAAAAGACTTTCCTATGGATGTGACTTGCAGCTGAATAGGACTAAATGAGATGATACATATGAAGTCGCTGGTGAAATGCAGACCTAGAGTCAGAGACTCACAGACATGGGGCAGAGCTGCTTGTGACTGCATGGTTCATTGATAAATGCTGGAGATCAGAGGTGACTACAAGAGTATGCCACCCTCACAGCAGAGCCTGGCAAGCTACCTGTGTTGTATTTGATATGCCAAATACCAGTAACAATTATAGACCTCATTCCCACGACCTGATGGAATGGTTTGAGGCTCTTTATGTTCCTGGAGCAAGAAGATGCCCTTGGGCTCTACTAGCATGAACAGGACATATAGAGATGTTACTGGTGTCCGCTCGAGCAAATCGATGATGAACGGGAAGACAGTGATACAGTGATATTTGAGCACAGAGCCAGGGATAAGCCCTGAACACCATTGATGAGGCCTAAAATCCCAAAGAAAAAATCAGTAAATAGATTATTTGGTTTAATTTAATTCCCTCCCCCCAAATCCTTAACTTCTTTCAATTAGGCTTAACTCTACCTTTTGTCACATGCAATTAGGGAAGTTACTCCAACTCCTTACAGACTCAATTATTTTATATTCTTCCCAGGAACCAGCTTACAGCTTAGGCTTGGAGTTGCACACAATCCATGTTCTCCTCGATTCCGTCCATTCAATCTGGGCTGTTGCTATCACATAGGCACACAGAGTGATGACAATTGTTTTCTTATTTGCTGTTTTTTAGAAGCTTGTAGAGTTTTGCTAAAAATAGATATATGGACCCTAATATTCCATTGCTAGTAAGAGACAGAATAAATGATCAAAGTGGGTATGGCATTAGGATGAAAATATATTTAGAAGATTGATTCTTAGTAGCTATTTATAGAGTCCAGGAAGGCTTTGTTTAAAATGATTAGAATAGGGTACATGGCTCAATGGCAAAGCACCCACCTAGGATGTGTGGAGACCCCTGCTTTGATCACTGTACTACAAAGTCATTCAATAATATAAATAAAATTCCTCTACAGATAAAAGTACAACTTTATTTTTAAAAAGGTTTTCTGGTAAAATAATAAACCTTAGTTGTTTGCACAGTAAACCTTGAAACTTTGTGCTTACTATGTATGAAATCCTTGCATGAAAGGTGCTTACTATGCACGAAATCCTTGTGCTTACTATGCATGAAAATACAAACTTTGTGTCTATGATCAAAGTTAGGAATCAAAGTTAGGAAACTTAAGTTAGGAAACCTGAGAAAGGAGCTGGATAGATAGTACAGCAGGTTATCCCAACAACCTCCCCCCCCCAAAAAACCAAATAAAACCCCCCAAAAAAAACCCAAAAACCAAGGAAGCAATTCTAGATTATTTGCGAGGGACTCAGTTATAGAATATGCGTCTTTAAAAGCAAAGACTATTTTCTAAGCTATAGTCAAAGAGAGGCACTGGGTGGGACGGATTTTATTTTGCAATGCTGGTTTCTAAAATAAAGGTAGTTATGTTCAAGAACCAATAAGAGGCTTCTAAGGTGGTAAAAGATCAGAGTCTCCTGGAAAAGAGAGAGAGGGAGAGAGACAAGAGATAAAGAATCTGCCATTTAGACAGGCTATGGGAGCGGGGAGGGAATTGGGGACATTGGTGGCGGGAAATGGGCACTGGTGGAGGGCAGGGTACTGGCATACTATGTGATCGAAACCTTTAAACATGAGCAACGTTGTAATCTCATGGTGGTATAATAAAATGTTTAATAAAAAAAGATCAGATTCTCCTGAGAGTTTATGGAAGAGATTGAAGTGTAATCACCACCTTGAGATTAGCCTGTCAAGACCTGAGTTGGACTTCTATTTACAGAAACGTAATCGATGGTATGTGTGCTAATTTAAGAGTCACTAAATTTGCAACATAAGAACACAGAACTAATTAGGTATCTAAACCCATACATTTGCTAAATAATTTCTTAATGCTTCCATAGCCACAAAATTTCATCTAAAAGGAAATTGAATAAATTTAATATGCTTAATTAATAAATTTAATATGCTTAATAAGAAGCAAACTTTCATTTACAATACAAAACCCAGGTACTTAAACAATCACCTTAATAATATTCCTAGTTATTTTGAGTAAATACAGTAAGAGAACATACATTTATCTAGATTCACCATTCAGCATTTTTAAGTAGAAGTCCAGGTGATTAGCCAAAGCATAAACACTATTCTTGTCATAATAGCCATTTCATTCACAAGTTTATGGTCAGTGAGAGAAATAGCTAGAGAAAGGGACTGGCTGACTATTGACCACAGAATAAATTATCTTATCCTGTTGGTTATAACCCTCCTCTGCTGAGGTCAAATTTTGATTAATATTCACAAGAGACATAAAATCACCCCGATGTGTCACCTGAATGATTTATCTATATATTTCTCCCTGAAACCACTTGTCACTAAATTTACAATTATTTTCCTTCCAAGTCCCTGACTTTTCAGTTATTTAAGGCTAAAGAGATAAGGTAATGAATGCTACACACTCTTGTGTTCAAGAACACTTCAGTGACTTCCTTATAAAATTGACTTGTACTTTCAAGACCTGTTTGTACTGATTTTATAGATCTGTATATAAATTCATTTTTATTGTGGTGCTGTTGTGCATAACTAACTTTATGGGTTGTGGGAAAGAGTAGTAAAAAAAAACACAGACCTTGGGGGAAGGAAAAAGAAGAAGAGAGGGGGGGGGGGGGGGGGGGGGGGGGGGGGGGGGGGGGGTGGGGGAAAAAAAAAAAAAAAAAAAAAAAGGAAAAAAAAAAAAGAAAAAAATAAAAAAAAAAAAAAAAAAAAAAAATCGGGGTAGGAAGGGGTTTTGTTTTGTTTCTTTAGCTTTTTTGGGTCATACCTAGGGATGTTCCTAGTACATCACTCATGAATTACTCTTGGAAATGCTTGTGGGACTATATGGAATGTGGGGAATGGAACTCCTGTCAGGTGCTTGCAGTGAGGAAAGCAAGCATCTGTACAGTCTCAGCCCCTAGAGTAGGAAGGTTTTATGTGACTTTGTGGTTCTTGGTCAAATACTCTTTATGTACTAAGGCCTGTTTTCATTGTCAGCATTCATAGGTTTAGAAGCATAAAAAGGGACTAATTTTTATTGTTATTTCTAGTGATCCATGCCCTCAAGGTATTGTAGGTGTGGCTGTGGTGCCCAGCTGTGTTGAGAGGCGACAGACAGGAGACAGGTTTGATAAACACCCAGGGCTCTGCCTTATAGGCCCTGGATGGTTGATGGTCTGACCTAGAAAAAGACCAGACCCCCTGGGATGAACCCAGAGCCATGGCAGAGCCTGGCAATCTGCCTGTGGTGTATTCGATATGCCAAAAACAGTAACAATAATGGACCTCATTCCCAACAAATGGTGACCTTACTGGCACCTGTTCGAGCAAACTGATGAACAACAGGGAGACAAGAGATACAAGACAAATGATTTCTAGTGATCATAAAATAACAGTTCTGTTTCCTATCCCTGCTGCTTCAGTGTTGTTAGTTTAGAAATAACATTTTCCAAAGTAGGAATCTTTGGCCAGGAACAAAACAAATTTTTCATTGAATTTTAAATATAAGGTACTCTTTAACTTCAAGCAAAAATATCAAGCAGGGAGTCTCTCTCGTGGAGGTTATGGCATTGGAAAACTGTATGCATGGAAACTATCATTAATTGTATAGTAAATCGCAGTTCTTTTTTAAATTTTTTTTTGCTTTTTTTTGGGGGTCACACCCAGCAATGCTCAGGGGTTTCTCCTGGCTCTGCACTCAGGAATTACTCCTGGTGGTGCTCGGGGGACCATATGGGATGCCGGGGATCGAACCTGGGCGGCATGGGCTGGCCACGTGCAAGGCAAACGCCCTACCCGCTGGGCTATCGCTCCGGCCCCAGTAAATCACAGTTCTTAATAAAAGAAAGAAAAGCTAAAAAGTAGGCATTTGAAAATGTAAAGATATGAGCCTGAATTTGAATGAAAGGCGTCAGATGGGGTTTTTATTAGGGAAAAAGAAAAATATTTGGTAGCTGAAACAGAGTTGGTAATGAAACATTAAAAAAGAATGAGTCACTTGTCACTTGTCTTCTTGGTGTTCATCAAGAAGTGGGCACCAGTAACATCTCCATTTCTTGGGAATGAGGTGACAATAACAAACAGTAACAAAAAAATTATTGTTATTGTTTTTTGCATATCGAATACACCACAGGTAGCTTGTCAGCTGTGCTGTGGCTATGAGTTCATCCTAGGGAATCCAGTCTTTTTCTATGTCAGACCATCAACCATCCAGGGCTCTTGGGTCAGAGCCCTGGGTATAAACAGAAAAAGAATGTCTGCATATTAGAATCATCAGTAAATCAACAGGAGGATTAGAAAATGAGAATGAAATCAGAATCAATGGAGTAGGAGGATCATTGTCTATTTAACGTAGAGTCAAGTCACAGCATTTTTTCTCTCTACCTGCAAATTCCCTTCCTTCCAATCAATACATCTGAGAGTACCAAGAATAAGTTCCTTTTTACATTACTTATAACACTTCTTTGCTTAAATCCTTCAGTGTTTTTCCACCTTTGAAGCCTCAATCTTACATTGATGAAGTAGACCATAATATTAAGGATCAGTAAACTTTAGACTGAATGATTTCCTTTGCCCCCTAACCCCATTCATATCTTTGGTTGCTTGTGCATTCAATAGTCTACTAAATTCTGATGTTTTGCTTCCTTATATCGTTTATTGAATAATTTGCTTCATATTTGGATCTCTGTATTCTGAACATCCACACTGTAACTGCTGCCATAGTTCAACAGAGCACTGGCTCTTTTCCAAGGAAAACTTGATTGTTTTGGTACAATTATTACTGACCACTCTGCTGTTTAATGGTTCATAGGTCATCCTCCCTCACGTATCTATATACAGCACATAAAGCTGAATACTTATTGCATATTTAATAAGATTGCCAAATAATTTAATTGATTACCAAATAATCATAGTCTAGTTTCCCATGTTAATTTTAGATTGATTAATTTTGATACCTTCTATTTGAATAGTGCTTTGAAATTTTAATTTTCCCATAGAAATATTATTGCCTTATATGTTAAAATCAGGATAATAGAAATATGCATTTTTATCGCTTATATATCTACCTATATGTATATATATCTTCATATATATTCATTTGATCAGAAAAAATTTATGATAGTAGCAATGATAATGCTCTTAAAATTGATATAGGACTCAGAGGATAGAAGTCACTTCAGGAGAGCTGTGGAATTATTGCCTTCTAAAAATGCTTTAGCTAGCAGTAGAAAATTTCTTCTTTGTATTTTGCGTGTGGCTCTCTCCTTTTCATTGAAAAAATTTTTTGTTTGTTTTTATATCAACATCTAAAGTGTGGAGGTCCCTTAGTCAGCTACTGCTTGGGCTTTCCATTTGTATATTTTTCTTTATTAACCCATGGTTGCAGAACAATTTTCAGGTGGTCCTTCAGACAGTTTGACTTCAATATTACATGGCTCTCACAGGTAATTAATAAATGCCCATTTTAAATTTGCTTTCCATCATTTTTACACTTCCCACTTTTGTGCTGCAATATGCAATTTCCATTGGAGCCTTCAGTTGAAGAGGACAAATAGCTAATGTGATTCTACATATGCATTGTCACTTTGTTTTAGGGCAAGCTCTTGGACTGATCTATCTAAAGAACAAATAAGCAAAATAACATATACTTTTTTTCCTTCTGGAAAAAGAAAATAAAAGAGATCTTTTCTGTGCTCCAGTATCTTTAAGTTTACATGCCATTAAAATGCTCCTGAGTCTAGAAAGATTATGATGCATTAGCTACCCCACTGGAATATCTCATATTTATAAGTTCACATAATGACAACATTTAGCTTACTTTATTTGCTTAGCGGAAGGCTATTTTTCTTAATATAAGATTGCTTTTAATATGCTCATGACCTTCAAGGGGATATCTTTATATTTGCATAGAACTACATGTTTTTAAGTCAAGAGTAAAAACATAGGGACCGAAGCTACAGGACAGCGGGTAGGGCGTTTACCTTGTAAGCAGTCAACCTGGGTTCGATCACTGGCATCCCATATGGTCCCCTGAGCTCCTCCAGGAGTAATTCCTGAATACAAGCCAGGAGTAGCCCTTGAGAATTGCCTGCTGTGACCCAAAAAGGAAAAAAAAAGAATAAAAATATATTATGCCCAACAGTCTATTTAGGTTAGTTCTGAACTGGAGGCAGAGCCTGAACTCAAGGCAAAGTCTCTTCCTCTGGGGAGTCCCAGGAGCCTCTGCATCACAACTGTGGTGTGAGTACCGTATTAAGGGCCCACACCACAGATCCTGACAGATCTATTTAACATATCATATTTTTCTCACATTTATTCTTCCTGTAATTCTTTGAGGACAGGCAGAGAAAACTGTGAGTAATCTCACCTTACCCCCTCAGCATCTTTCAGGAGGGTTAATCACAAAGATGCCTCCAGCACAGCAAGAACACTAGGAAACTAATGGGGAGAACACACAGAAACCTGTCAACCATAATGAGTGGAAACAATATTACTGAAGACACAAACAACACAAGTAAATCCTCAGTGTTTTTAGTGACACTAGGATGAGGATATTCAATGTGTTCAATGAAACCATAAAGCACAGGGAGTCAGCAAAGTCCGATAAAATATGAGAGTCAAATATAAAATACTACAGTCATTAATGACACAAATGAAGAACATAGGTGATATTTTTTATGAAAGTCAATAGATGCTCTGAACGTCAGAATAACAGAAGCTGAGCAAGAGATAAAGCAGCACCAAGATGAGAAGGAAAACACTAACAGCAGAAGGTAGAAAATAGCATGAAAAGAAATGAACAGCATATCAGAGAACTATAGTACAAGTTCAGGAAGAAAAATGTAAGAGTTATCAGAGTCCCTTGAAGTACAGGAAGGCCAATATGATGAAAGAAGTCATTGATAAGAACTTCTAAAGTTCAGGATTATAGGCACTGATATCCAAGAGGCCCAAGGGTACCAGCAAAAGTATACCTAATTTGAAGACACATTAAGCTCGAAATGACAAAGTTCAAAGACAGTGACAGAATGTGGAATGCAGAAAGATCAAAAAAGGACACAAAGAAAGCAGATCTAGCAATTGAGCTTTTATGAGTCAGATGAATATGGAAGTATATAGCACAAATACCCAAAGAAATGAACAACTCACCAAGAGTATTCTATCCAGCTGTATTTCATACCCTGGTGAGATCCGCAGCTCCATTTGTTCCCCTGAGCACTGCCTACTATATAATACTTGGGTTCTCTGAACATCACTATGGAAGCCTGGGCTTACAGTATGATCTATCCCCAACTCATATGGCTGCTTTCCATTTTACTTACATTTAAATTAATACTGTACATTTACAGGTGCAATTTAGGCATTGTCTATTGAGTTCTCATTTCCTGTTCCATTTTACATTTTGTCATTCTTAAAAGTTATGCCTTATGCAAATGCAAGCGTTCCCATCTATTCTACTCTTCCCGTTCTAGTTCTCTCCATTTAGTGATAATTCCCAAATTCTTCTTTTCTTCACTTTCAATCTGGTGTGTGTTCATTATTAGGTGTAATTGAATAGTTCAAGTTCTATTTCTTGATGAATTTCAAGTTTTATGGCTTCATTTTATGGTCCTCAATGGCCAACAAATTTCTCATAAAGGAAACATAAAAGAAAAATCCAATATTGAGTCATCACACATATCTAGAGTTATTTTCACTCTATCTTTACTTGATTCAGGAATAAAATTATAATTTTACTCTGAATTTTTAAATAAGTCCTAATCACTCTATTATAGCTTTCGACTTAGTGAGAGAACTATTGCTATTCAGACTACTAATTTTGTGTTTATGACATATTTATTCTCTTTAGGATATTAATGAGTTCTTCAATCCTTTTAGTGATACTAACATTAATAAGTTAATAAGTTTTTTGGAGACAGACATGGGGCAGAGCTGCTACTGGCTCTCACTGTGCCCAGCCTCTCATGCGGTGCCTGGGAGGGATGGCAGGTTCTAGTCCTGGCCTGCCACCCCAGCAGGGCCTCACAACAAGCCAGACAACTCCCCACTCCATGAGGACCTCCATTTTCCACATCTGGACTTCCCCCTCGTCAGAACTCTACCCTGCAGACCAGCCTATCACAGCCCGGCCTGTGCGGCCCTATGCGGCTGCTCAGTTCATCAATAAATGCTGGATTTTGGGATGACTACAAGAGTATGCTACCCGCACAGCAGAGCCCGGCAAGCTACCTGTGTCGTATTTGATATGCCAGATACCAGTAACAATTATAGACCTCATTCCCATGACCTGATGGAATGGTTTGAGGCTCTTTATGTTCCTGGAGCAAACAGGTGCCCTTGGGCTCTACTTGCATGAGACAGGTCATATGGAGATGTTACTGGTGCCCGCTTGAGCAAATCGATGATGAACTGGAAGACAGTGATACAGTGATACAATCCTTTTATATTCTTGATTATCCATATATTGCCTTAATATATATCTTTATCTCCTGTTTCATGTATTTTTCTATATTTCAATTAACTCACTAAACAAACTTTAGTGTTATTTAGAACTTGGAAACACTATTTTACCTTAATTTTTTATTATCATTTCCTACTATTTTTTCTGTTCTCATTTTGCCTCAGATGATCATCTGTACTGCTTACTGGTGAACTACTGAGGAACTTTATTTTATCTTCCAACAATCACTGTCTGTCACTGTCTTCCCGTTCATCATCGATTTGCTCAAGTGGGCACCAGTAACATCTCCATATGACCTGTCTCATGCAAGTAGAGCCCAAGGGCACCTGCTTGTTCCAGGAACATAAAGAGCCTCAAACCATTCCATCAGGTCATGGGAATGAGGTCTATAATTGTTACTGGTATCTGGCATATCAAATATGACATGGGTAGCTTACCAGGCTCTGCCATGCGGGTAGCATACTCTTGTAGTCATCTCAGAATCCAGCATTTATTGATGAACTCGCGGCTGCTTGTGGCAATAAATATCAAATTTTGTTTTTATTCATATTATATTAAATTTACACTACTCTAAAAAATTATCTTACTATTATATGCTCACTCCATATATACAGATTTTTTAACTTTTTATAGTTTTTATATTTGGCAAACTGTGCTTCTGAAGATGTTTTGTTGCTTTCTCTTTTATAGGTGAGGTTCTAAAGGAATTGGTTCTTGGCGCTTGGACAATAAATAATATTTACTAGTTTAGCAAATATTGTATGAGCACCTAGTGTGTATCATTTTTTAAACTACACAAACCTAAACAAAACTGAAAAAAATGGTCTAGGATTAAAGTGCTAAGAAGCTGACTGAGAATTCTGGCAACTGTGAAAATCCTAGTCTTAGATTAACACTCTTATAAACAATTATATGCAATACTGAAAATAATATAACAAAAAATGTTAGCAAGCAATAATAAACAGGTAGAAATTGCAGGATATCTCATCCTCCAAACTGAAAATGTATAATGGGATCAATTTTAACTTCGTGTTCTTACCTGCATCAGAACCAAAATTCACTACAAACCAAATTGTTAATTTTAGAACCCTAAGCTGTCCCTGCAAATATAGGAAAGAGACTATAGGGGAATAAAATGTGGGCCAGCCAAGTGCGAGGCAATGCATTATCTGCTATTCTACTTGTCCAGCACTTGTTATTGAATTTATGCAGATTATATATTTCCATACATTACTGAATTTATGCATATTATAAATTTTCAGTAACTGATAGAATAACCAAGAAAGAGCATAAATAAGAACACGAAAGATTAGTTCAACCTATCAACTTCACTCAACTTTATATATCAGAGTCCCAAACAAGTTAATTACTTGAATTTCTTTGGGCCATATGAATTTCATAATCCTGAACCACATGTGTAATTAGAGAAGCTTCTTAGTCAGCATGATATTCAGATACACAAACTCTTATACATAACTAACCAAAATTCACTGCAACAAATTGTGTAATTTTAGAATCCAAAGCTGTCCCTGCAGAAATAGAAAGAAAGGCATCTTCCAATATTTAGAGGGCAGAAAGTGAGAATAATGGAGTCCTTCAAATAAGCATGCAGTTGAAGACTTTCAAGATACTATTGAAAATGATACTATTGAAAATGATAAATTAAATCTTATTAGCTCCCTAAGTATGCATCAGTGAAAATGCAATTAAGCTAGGAAGTGCTCACATTGAAGAAATGCTGAACATTAACAATGGTGTCCCTGTTATAGGTCTTGATGGGAAAATCATGAGACAGACATAATGTTGAAATAAGTTTAAAAGCAGAGAAGCAGGGTGATCCTGTGAGGATGATGGTAACTTTAAGAAATATGTTCTCCATATGACACGCAGAAACTGTGTGTTCACTTGATTGCTGACCTTAAGTGGAACAGAAAAGTGAAGAATAGCTAATAAATTAAACACACATGCATTGTATAGATGTCCAAGAACCCAAGATTTTTAAAGGTTTTTCTGAAAATATTATACTTTGAATAAGATGCCACAAATCACCAAATATCGTATGAAAAGCAGAGGGGAGAGAGAGAGAGAGAGAGAGAGAGAGAGAGAGAGAGAGAGAGAGAGAGAGCAATGAACAATTCCTGGTTACTTATGGCTTATGTGCGACAGGGAAATAGGGGGTGATGCATAGAGATTTAAAATGCCCCCAATGTTCTAAAATTGACTGTGGTGTTGGTTACATCTTCTTTGAATATAGCCAAACACAGAATTGAACAATTTATACTTGTGAATTATAATAAAGAATTGTGTTAATAGTTTTCTTTTCATTTTTTTTTCTTGCTTTGGTTTTTTGGGCCACACCTGGTTGTGCTCAAGGCTTACTCCTGGCTCTGTGCTCAAGGATTATTCCTGGTGGTGCAAAGAAGTCTACATGGGGACAGAACCTGGGTCAGCCACATGCATGGCCAGGCCTAATCTGTTGTTCTGCTAGTCCAGCATTCTTATCCGTTTTTTGAAATCAAGATCTCTGCTCTAAATAACAATTTCATGACTAAGTATGCAAACATTTAAGAAAATTAATATCGCCTATTTATTGGTTAAATAGGTGATATTAACTAATTAGTTAATACGCCTATTTAACTAATAGGCGATAGGGCTGAGAAGATCGTCTGAAGAACTCCACATCGGGACCCATGGCCTAGAATGGAACAAACAGGGTGAGAGACTATCTGAGTTCATCATGTCCACCAAGACCATTCAAGGGAACTCACAGTTCCAGAAGGCTGAAGCAAAATGTCGGACATGGGAATCTCCTGGTGGACAGTTCCACAATGAAACTGACCACATCATCGTAAATTGACGGTTTTGTCTGACCCATGTTGCTGTCGTCCCTTGACAGGAAGCAAACAGCATTTATCTCTAAATTAATTATGGCTATATTTTACTTAGATACCCTATGTAGCCAGATAAAAATATTGGTAAAATTTCTCCAGTCCCACGAAGATTGGGTAGCATGAGAGAAAATATTTATACCAGTTTACATAGAATGAATACATGGTAAAATATTTTGCCACATAGAGAGTCACAGATACAAACTGTCTTTATGCCCTCTATCTACAAAGTGGCCTACAGGAGGTAATTCCAGGCAAGATGTAGAGGCTCTGGGCAGCCATGTACTCCAAGACATGGTAGCTCTGAATGATCATGAAGGATTAGCATTAAAAATTGACCAGGGGCGGAGGCGATAGCCCAGCGGGTAGGGCGTTTGCCTTGCATGTGGCCGGCCTGTGTTGGCCCGGTTTGATCCCCGGCATCCCATATGGTCCCCCGAGCATCGCCAGGAGTGATTCCTGAGTGCAGAGCAAGGAGTAACCCCTGAGCGTCGCTGGGTGTGACCAAAAAAAGCAAAAAAAAAATTGACCACTAGGGCTGGAGTGATAGTCCAGCAGGGAGGGCATTTGCCTTGCATTCAGCCAACCCGAGTTCGATCCCTGGCATCCCATATGGTCCCTGGAGCACCACCAGTAGTAATTCCTGAATGAAGAGCCAGGAGTAATCCCTGAGAATTGCTGGGTATGACCCAAAAAGAAAAATAAAAAGAATTGGTCACTATATTCTTCAACACTTACACCAATGGTGATTTGAAGAAGATGACGACGATGACGAGGACGACAAAGAAAATGAAGAAGACAAAGAAGACAAAGAAGATGAAGAAGACGAAGAAGATGAAGAAGATGATGAAGAAGATGAAGAAGACTAAGAAGAAGGAGGAGGAGGAGGAAGTGGAAGAGGAAGAAGAAAAGAAGAAGAGTAGGAGGAGGAGAAGGAGAAGGAGGAGAAGGACAAGGAGAAGGGCAAGGAGAAGGAGGAGGAGGAGGAGAAGGAGGAGGAGGAAGAAAAGGAGGAGGAGGACAAGGAGAAAGAGAAGGAGGAGGAGAAGGACAAGGAGAAGGAGAAGGACAAGGAGGAGGAGAAGGACAAGGAGGAGGAGAAGGACAAGGAGGAGAAGGAGAAGGAGGAGGAGAAGGACAAGGAGGAGAAGGACAAGGAGAAAGAGGGGAGGAGGAAGAGAAGAAGGAGAAGGAGAAGGAGAAGAAGGAGGAGAAGGAGGAGGAGGAGAAGGAGGAGAAGGAGGAGAAGGAGGAGGAGGAGGAGGAGGAGGAGGAAGAGAAGGAGAAGGAGAAGAAGAAAAGAAAATTGATTTCAGTAGTGTAACATAGCCACAGTTTGACAGGATTGGATCAAGAGAACAGAGAAAAGGAGGCAGCCAGTACAGACAAATACTTCTAGGAGCTTGCTTCCAAGAGGTATGTGATATAGGAATGAGGATGAGTATCAACTTAGAGGCAAAATGACTCCATTTATATTCAGTCCTTGCTACCTATTGCTTGTGGTGTGAAAAATTATTTATTACATTTTTCTCATCTGTAAACTTAGCTTTTCTCATAAAGTTATTGAATAACCAGAGTGGAAGGAAATTGTGGGCAGGACAGGTTATTTAAGCATCTAGTTGAATTCTTGAATTGTTCCTGGAGCAAGCAGAGGCCCTTGGGCTATACTAGCACATGACAGGGCTGAATAGAGTTGTTACTGATGCCCACTTGAACAAACTGATGAACAATAGGAAGACATGTGACAAGTGACAAGTTGAATTCTAAAGGTAAAGGCTATATAGCAAGAAAAAAAATCTGATGAAATAGAAAGAAGAGTGGCCTGTATTTTATCCTAAAGTAGACTGAGGAGACGGATATAATTTGTCTTCTCAGGATAAGATGCAAAAGAGTTTGATTTCTTTTAGAATAAATATAGATTTAATACAATCCATTTACACCAGAGTTGGAGTCTATAAGCACAAAAATACAGGTGAGTATTTGAATCTTGGGTACATGTGGATAGCCTCTTTGAACTACTATTCTCTCAGTGATAAAGGGAGCAAAGGCATTACTGTGCATGGAAGAGTTGGCTTCTTTGCATCACTTTGATTCTGTGCTTCACAGTTAATTAAAGCTCATCAATAGATCGAACTGGATTTCCTCCTTTATCCAAATAATGAAACTTTGATTTGTTAAATATAAAATTCTGTTTGCTTCCTTGCAGTCTCAGCTGAAAAGATGAACAGAACCAATTAGTAAGTGAACAAGTCAAGGACAAAGTAAAGTTCATGGGTTGAGCCAAGGATTGCCACGTTGATTTTGCCACCCCAGCATGTCTCTGTCTTCCTTCAGCTGTTCAGTAGCTGGTTATTTCCATGATGCATTTCCTTTTCATAAAAGCCTCTATTTTTTCCTTCTGTGTTGATTAATTTGGCTCATATGTTATTCCTTGTAAAATTCCAACTGGACACAAGTATCAAATCAATTATCTTACATATATAACAGCATGAAAGAGCCCAAGTTTTTTTTTGACTATTTTCTTTATAAGACCACTTGACCTTCTAGTATGAAACTTTAATTGAGGGGGAAAAATAATAAAAACTCATTGTCTATAGATGGAAAAATGTTATGTTAATTGCTATTAGTATTGTGATCATTTTGGTGGGCAATTAATTTTATACTTTGAAGAAGAAACATGTCTCTTTAGTTTAAACATTGAAAGTAGCAGAATAACAATATATAGATATTTTTGTTATTGTAAACATGCTCACACTTGGAAATGTCTAAGAATACGAATAGTTATTTGAAGTTATGTATAATGATTTTTATATTGTTAAGAAAGTGAGAAATTTGAAACCAAAATTGCAAAGAATCAGATAAAATAAACTAATATGCGTCAAAATAACAAAGTTCTCTTAAACTATTACTTTGATGAGTGACAATGATACAATATATAAAACTCTAAGCAAAATGTATTTAAAGAAAATAATTCTATTACTGTTTTTCTAAATGAAGGTGACTTGAAGCATTCTAATTAAACTCTGTGCTTCTAATATTACTGTTCCATAGATATTTAGTGCAAATATTTACCTTCAATATTAAGGAGCTAGAGTAAGTCAGTCTAATGAGAGAATTTCATAAATATTTTGGAGAAATGTATTTTTATTTTTGAATTTTAGAGAGATCTTTTTTATTGTTCTTCTTTTCCTTGTTCTTTTCTTTCTCCTTCTCTCTTGCCTCCTCCAATTTTCCTATTTCACAACTCCTCCTCCCATCTTCCTTCTCCATATAATCTCCACCTTCTTCTCCTCCTTCTTCTCTTTCCTTTTCTTCCATATATCAATCTTAATCTCAGTTTTCCTAAAATACAGCATCATTTCCAACCTTGGGTAGTAAGAGATATTTAACTAGTATCACCCCTTATAATCAATTAAGTGATCTATACAAATTTTACTGACAAGAAGATTAAAATAAAGTCAATAAAACAGAAGAGTAATTATAAATAAAGAAATTTTGCCATTAGTAGGCAATCATTTCATTCTCTCTTGCCTGAGAAAATTGGAATAGATAGAAGAGAGAAAATTTACTGAAATTTCATAATTAAAGTTTTGATTAATTAACTAAACAACCAAGAGGAGTAAAAGGACTTTTAGGAAAGAAGCAATTTAAGAGTTAGCTAAAAAAATACTATAACAAAGTAGCCATTTATGATGACAGGTGATTTAACCCAATGTGAGTTTAGATATAACACATGACAATTGTCCAAAAATCAATTTATTCTCCTATTCATTTGCTAGGAATGCACAATATCTGTAAATTTAATTATAAATATTAATATAATTATTATAAATATTAATTATACAATAGTTAACAATAAATGCTTTATTTGGAGGTGTTTAAAAAGTATGCCTCCCCCACGGCAAGCCTGGCAAGCTGCTCGTGTTGTATTTGATATGCCAAATACCAGTAACAATTATAATAGGTCATTCCCATGACCTAATACAATGGTTTGAGGCTCTTTATGTTAATGTAGCAAGACGATGCCCTTGGCTCTACTGGCATGAGACAGGACATATGGAGTTATTACTGGTGCCTGCTCTAGCAAATAAATAGATGATGAATGGGAAGATCGTGATCCTGAGAAAGCTTTTAATGTATTATAAAGACAGCTATGGAACAGATTTTAAAACGTGGAGAGGGTCATCCACCACTCTTGTTGAAAGGATCCTTCATTTCATAACCATACAAAGAACTACAAACATACTTTAAATTAGACTCAGCATTTCCGATAGTTCATATAGAAATAATCAAAACCTCTCTCATCTGGCTTCCTGCTATCATGTGCTATTGACTATGACTAAAACGGGATTTTCAACTTTCCTATTGGTTTCTACTATGATTTGACATTTTGTTGTGTGTATTTGCTTTGTGCAAAAGCAAGTGAAAATCTGGTTCCTTGAAAATTTCATTTTAAAATATACATGACTTCTGTTTAAGTTTGTAGGCTCTCTACAGATACTTTGTTTAAGAAATTTTGGCATACCTGCAAAGTTTCTAGGACTAAAGAGATAGAAAAGCAGGTAGGGCACATGCCTTACACATCGTGAACCAGGGTTCAATCCCTGGCACTCCATATGCCCCCAAGGCCCACCACGAGTAATCCCTGAGCACTGCTTAGCCTGATTCAAAACAAATTTTAAAAAACTGAAGTACTGAAGACCTAAATAGAGTGACTATGTATTCATGTAGGCTCGCTGTAACATGGTTTCACACCTTATTATAGGAACTACTCTGGACCATTCCTCTTCTCCTCCCACACCTCTTTGTATATTCCAAATATTTTCCTGAAACACTTTTTCTTGCTAAAGTTGTCTCATACAGAAAGACACAGATAATCAGGATATTTGGCCATTAAATAAAAAGCATATGGTCAGCTAATGATGTAGTCTATATTTCCATGTGTGAATTAGGAGATAGTCAATTGCGAATTTGACTGTCAGTCCAACAACACAAAAGGTGTTAACTAGATAAACTCAGTTACATTGCATACTCTGTAGCCTGTCTAAAGTTTGGTTCCCTGTAAGCTGGATATTTCTTCCAAACTTATTTTTCATACTCTTTATATAGATATTACTTTTATTGAAATAGCATTTGTCTAAAGCATTGCCGAGGTTTGAGGTACATAGTATTGAAATTTGATAATAGATTATGGTCCAGCTAAATCTTAGTTTTCATCCACAATCATACAACTGATCTCTTTCCTTGTTTTGACTTATTTGTTCCATCTTACTTAACTTCAACTCAATACTATCTTGTTCTCACAGTCTATAATTTTTTTCTGCTGGTCAAACTACATGACATTCTAAAATTATTCTTTATTTCTCAGAGCAAAGAATCAAGATCCTTAACAAAATATGTTTCAGAACATTAAAAAGAAGATAGTTTGAATGCTATGCTATTACTTTTATGCTTATGTAGTCGACTGGAGAGTTCTAATTATCTTTACTTTGAAAGGCTAGAATAATAAATAGTAATAGTCTTACAATTCCAAAATTGAACTGGGATTAAAATGTAAAGAATATGAATGTAAAAAATTAAATATAAAAGAAAATAAGGAATATATGTGAAGTATTACAAAATATATCATTTTTGATTTGAGGTATTAATTTAAAGCAACATTTCTCCAGCTAGACATGTCCAGAAGCCCTGTTGTAGAGCTGGCATTTCACAGTAAACCTTTTCCAAGCATATCTCCTAAGCATACTTTTCTTTTCCTGTAGGGAAAATTCTAAACATCACCTTCTATGCTAACTTGATTGCAGTCAGATTTTCCCTGGTTCCAACCCCATTTATAGACTCTGTCTGCAATCTTCAGCATAAAATACCAATTTGCTTTGTGCTCCCTCAGGCTTTCAGTTAGTTATAAATGCTGAGGGTGGTGACCTTGCATTTTTGTAATGACTAAGTACTGTTAAAATCTCAATGCTTTCTTACTGCATATTTGTTTATGACATAGAAGACACTTGGATTCAGAAAATGCCATTTCTACTTAGCTGGCTCTCTTCTAGGAGGGATTCTCACTATCTTGGAGATTTTTTCGATGACAAAATATTTCCAATGTAGGGGTGAGATAGATAGCACAGCAGGTAGGGCATTTGCCTTGCACATGACCAACCTGGGTTCTATCACTGGCGTTACATATGGTCCCTCCCCACCCCCTCCCAGTATCACCAGGAGAAATTCCTGAGTGCAGAGCCAGGAGTAACCACTGAGCATTGCCAGGTGTGACAAAAAAAAGAAAATATATCATATATCCTATATCATATGTCATATGTCATATATCATATATCATATATCTATTATATACGTTATATATGCACAAAGTCCTACCAGTTGTTATATATATGTTACATATAACATACATAGCATATATGTTATATGTAACATATATAGTATAGTACATATGTTACATATATAGTTCATATGTTTTATATTATATATATGTATTTCAGATGGTAGGCCCTTTGCCTCACACGCTGCTGTGTTCAATATCCAGTATACTATATGGTCACCAGGAGCAATGCCAGGAGTAATTCCTGAGTGCAGAGCCAAAAGTAAGCCCTGAGAATCGCTGAGTGTGACCCAAAAACAATATTCCAGTGTAGTACCTGGAAAGTATGTAGAAAAAAAAATAATTTATGCCTTCACTTAATGGAGATTATTTTTCACATTTAACAAAATGTCTAAATGCAGTGTTTCAGTAAAACCCCACACTCACAGAAAAAAACTTCAAGCTGGTTGAATTGTTCACCTCAGCCCAGATGAAGTTGTGTTTTTGCAACTGTCCTTAGTTATCTTGAACTTGATGTTGTAGGGCGTAAATTTGCAATTTAATTGCAGAATGACAGAGTAAAGTATAAAACCTTCTTAGGCACAAAACTTGTTTCTATCAATAGCTACAGGAGTTAAGAAGGTAGAAAAGAGCTTGTTCCTCTTTGGCATTCCCATTCATTTTAACACTATTGAAATGTCACTCTCGAAGAGTGAAGAAACATGTTTATTAGATCCAGTGAACAATGGAGCTTGCAGGGGATCCAAACTGTCCCTACATAAGATCCTCTGTAGCAGGTACTCTCTGAGAAAAGGAATGCTACTGATTTGCAACTTAGATGTTATCTCTACTACTTGTTTACGGATGTGGACTATATTAATTTCAAAGTCTTTAGTGAGATTTCAGTGTGAAGTCTCACCAGAAAAATCCTGATTCCCAGGCGGAGGCGAAAGAACAGTGGGTAGGGCATTTGCCTTGCACATGGCAGACTCAGGTTAGATCCCTGGCATTCCAAATGGTTCCCGAGCTCTGCCAGGAGTAATTCCAAAAAGAAAAATAAAAAGTCCTTGTTGGAGGACATGTTTAGCTAATCTGGGAGTTTTGTTGTTTTGCTCACTCCCAGCTTAATCTTATTTAAGCCAAGGTTCATTCTAATGAGATTTCTCTTCTATGTAAACACTTCTAGAGGGTGTGGCAGTTACAGAAGTCACCTTGATTGAATAACTTCTGACTTATACATCTACTAAGACTTTTATGTTTTCTAGATTGGGCACAGCTCCTCTTTATACCCACTGCACCCAACGTGGGACAGTTAGAATTTACCAGGAGACTACCACCCTGGCTATGCTGAGACTAAAGGAAGACTATAGGAAGGATCATACTAGTTTGCTCTAAGCAGGCGAGTGTGACCCTTTCAGTACATGAGAACAAGATACTCAGAATCACACTGGTGCAGATAATAATAAGGACCTTGTGTGTACCATCTAGATTACATGAAGCTCATGAAATTAAGATGTATTACTTTATATCAGCCCCCTCTCTCTCCAGTGTTTTACATAAGAGATAATCTCGAGATTAGTCCTTGGTGTAACCTTTGTTTATACCTGCAATAGGGTGTGGCACTACACTCTGTTTAGGGTTCTTTGTTGGCATGACAACCTCCCGATTGGATTACTTTGGTGTATATAAGGGGCTGACTTGAGGCCCCTTCACCTTTGCCTTTTGGTTCCTCAGCCTTCAGCTTTTGGCTCCTGCGGCTTTTGGCTTTTGGCTTTGGCCTTTTGCTCTTTGGCCTTTTGCTCCTTCTGGGTAGGACTCAGCTCGGGTGACATCCTCTCTCTTTGGTGGGAGACTTAGGCTCTTGTATGGTCTAAGTTCGGACCAGAGCTAGAGTTTGTTCATTATATTGGATTGCTGTGGAAGAGCTTTTGTACTATTAAAAGCCATTTTTGGAACTGCACCGGACTCGTGAGTTTTCATCTTTCTCCCGGCCCTCGGAGGTAGAAAACAACCTCTGTCCTGACACTGTCGGGGACCCCGGCGACATTCCCCGACAAGTCCTGATTCCCGATTTGCTTTCCTGCCACCCGCTCATCTTGCTCCACTTGCAGCATCTGGTCCAGTCTTACCCACTGTGGTGCATCTATGCAAGGAAACTAGAGAAACCTGCACATGTAGTATTTCTCTGCTTTATTTATCCTTATAAGAATGTACAGGAACTATTATATTTTTCTATTTTTTATAATGTAATAATTCATTTCATTTCACTTTTTTGACAAGCACTACTGGCTTTAAAAATTATATCTGTCTTAAGGGTACAGTTCCACAGTCCTTTGCATCACTCTTAAGGCATATTCACTAAAAGCTTCATTCTAGAAGCGATAGCCCAGCGGTAGGTCGTTTGCTTGCACTCGGTCGGCCCATGCCGGCCAGGGTTCATTCCCAGCATCCCATATGGTCCTCGGAGCAACACCAGAAATAATTCCTGAGTGCAGAGCCAGGAGAAACCCCTGAGCATTGCTGGGTGTAACCCAAAAAGAAAAAAAGGTTACATTCTAGAGACCAGAGAGGGATTAGGGTACAGGCCTTGCACGTGGCCAAGTCCAGTTCGGTTCCCAGCACCACCCGGATCAAATATCTCACAAACATTACCAGGCGTGGCCCTGAGACCCCTAATCCCAGCAGGGAAACCACATCGGGTGTGAACAGGATTGAATTCTCTCTGGCTCTCACACTGAGTTACCAACCTATTGACCACAAATTCCATGGAGGTTTCACAGACCCCCTGAGCACAACTTGAGAGTTAATAATAGTCCAACATTTTTTAAAATAAAGACAAATGTTTTATACTAATTGCTATTTTCTCACCTAAATCTATCTTGCTTCTGAGACTCTGTTTAACAATGACATATTTAAGCTATTTAGTTGTAGATCAGATGTGCTTTCTTATGAAGGTATTTATAACTCATAACTACCTTGGTTGCTGTTTGTCAAAAGACACAAAGAGCAAAAGACACAAAGAGAACTCTAAAAAATTTCCCATCTACCCTTTTTCTAGGTTATTGCCAATGACACGGGGGGTGGTTTTTATGCTTTGAGTAAAGTCACAGGCTTATGTTTTGCCTCATCCCTCTCATTCTTATTAATAAATAAATGTAAACTAAAATTACATTTGTGAATGCTCTAAGATTTTAGTTTTTTAAAACGTATCAAAAGTGAAGGATATTTGGTTTGGTTTTCAAAAAATTCCAGCTAATATTAAGAACTTTAGATAATAAAATTATTGTCTTGGTTTAACTGGGAAAATTACTTTTGAAGGACAAATTCTTAGAATTCAAATTAGAATTCTAAGAATTCTAACATGGCCATCACGTGGCCGCCCACCTACAAGATGGTCAGACTTCCTTGTAAAGACCCTGAAGGAACGGTTTGAGGCTCTTCATATTCCTGAATCAATCAGATGCCATTGGGCTACATTGGCACGTGATAGGGTCCAATGGAAATGTTACTGGCGCCCGCTCGAGCAAATCGATGAATAACGGGATTCAAGTGATCAAGTGATCAAGTGATCAAGTAAAGAATTCTAACAAGCTGGGCAGAATAACAAACACTGTAGAACTCAAAGATTAAAAGATGGGTAAATACAGCATACATAGCAATGTTAGTTTAACAGTAAATAATGGTAAATCTGAGTTTATACTTTTGCTCATAACTTTAATAGTTTCCACAATTATTATGGTCATCTGTTTTAATGTGAACACTACTATATATTATATAGTTAGATTATTTCTGTTTCTCTGATGAGTAATAAAGACTAAATATATTCTTGTAAGTCATTTTTTTCTATTTATATCTAATTTTTTCTTTTAAACGCATTTTCTGAACTACAATGGTAAAAATAACATAAGCTTGTTTTGAACACTTTAGGTGCATTGTCATTCTACCATTCCAGAGAAATTAATGGCTCGAGTGATAAGCATAAATATTCTGAATCTTTTGTGTTACTCTATCATTTTTAATAGAGCTTTCTGCATTTTATATTTGCTGAAGTAAAGTAATGGATAAGTAGCAAATGTCCTCCAAAGGAAAAATAATCAGCACATTTAGAGCATTCAAAATTAAGAGATTTTTCCTCAACTATATTTCTTTATCTTCCATGACCATGACTTTAAAACTATGATGAGTGGTGTGAACATTATTTTCAATAATGGATATATTCACAGGAAAAGAACACCAGGTATAGAATCAAATATAATGCTTGTTATGAAAGTCATGGATTTTCTCATGCTCATCAACCTTACAGTACTTAACCAAAGATGATGGACTATGAAGAAGGCAAGAAATAAATGAATGGATAGAGTAAAAATCTTTAGCTCTGAAGTATCTGAAGACCAGGTGGGATTCAGCACAGAGAAGTTAAAACTGACTTTTCCAGGACTCCCTTATACAGTCCTGGGCAATACAATGGGGGAGAATAGTCACCCAAAAAATCAAGTTCCTCAAACTTTCTTCTTACACTGAAGTTACAGATGAAATTAACTGGTGTGAGACAATTCTTTGCTTTATTTCCCTCATGCTCCAATTAGCAATAATATGATGCGTGTTAAAACATAACAAATCTATATTTGGAGCAGTAGGGGCAGAGTTGGGCCTCACCCAGGACTGCTCAGAGCTTACTCCTGGCTCTGTGATTAGGGATCACTACTGGCAGACCTCAGGGGAGCCACATAGGGTTCTGAAGGTAAACCAGATTTGGCCTCTAGGAATGCAAGTACCTTCCCAGCTATACTGTCACTTGGTCCCTAAAGAATCCATCTACTTTTGAAGTCAAGCTGTTCATCTGGAAAGGCAAACATCGATTTGTTTCTTGATTCTTCCTCTGTAACCCCGATTCTCCATCCCAAAGTTCTCTCTTGCTGAAAACCCTTAAAAATAGCTTCCCACTAGAATAATGGATTTCTCTACACCAATGAAATAGCAATAAGTCAGAGAGTTCTGCTAATATATTTCATCCCATTAGACTGACAGGATTAAAGCGTTTTTCTTAGCCTGATACCCAAGCCCTGCAAGGAGTGATTCCTAAGCTAAGTGTCAGGAGGCGGCCCTCAACACAGCCAGCTGTGGCCCCCCTAGACCATTAATTAGTTGATCGTTCTGGAACACTTTGATACTTATTAAAACTCTTTTAAGTTCAGAGAAATGTATGATGCCCTAATTTAATAAGCAAATTATTCTGATTTTCTGAATCAGAGAATGATAACCTGTCTTATTAATCAATTAAAAACACATTTAATTGAATATTTTTAACTTAGGCTTTTGATTATTTTGAGGAGTGGTATATTGGGGTCATACCTGGCTGTGCTCAGGATTTACTTATGGTTGTCTGCTGAAGGATCACTTCTGGAGGTCCTTAGGAGATCATAGGCTGTGCCAGGAATCGAATCAGGGTCAGATTCATACAATCAAATGCTAAGGTTATGACATTTGTACTGTGTAATTGACCCAATTCTCATGTTTTAACCACATTATCAACATGATTCATCATATTTCCATTTTTAAATGAATTTAAAACATGTTGCATTTTATTATCAAGTTTAAATAGTGTCAAATTGGTACCTGACATGAGAGAATTATTTATAAAGATGATCTGAAACTTCTATTATTGTCAGGGTAACAGCAAAGAAAAAGGTAACAAATGTAGGTTGCAGTCTATTTGAAAAGTACTTTACAAACATAGTTTAATATGAGTTTCACTGAACCTAACATGGCCATTGTTGCGGTACACTGTTGCCCAGAGCCTCTGAATCTGGTCTGGAGTTGCCTGCAGGCCACGTTGTAGATAGGAGAACAGTTTGAATGTGGCAGTTCATCTGGCCATATATTCTATTTTGCCTGGTATAAATAATCTCTCATGCCGTCACAATCATCGTGGGACTAACTATATCTTACCGGTATATTTGCCTGACCATGTTGGATCTTTAAGTAATTAGACCAAAGAGAAATGCTCTTTGCCACCAAGCAAGCAAGCGTGGCTCTTAGATAACTCAAAGGCTGATATGCAAAACAACCATAAAGTTAAGATGAGACTCTTGTGAAGGCTTGGAGAAATATTTAACTGGCTGTAGAATATGCTTTGGTACAGATGCATGCCTTTTTCCTTGCAGAACCCCCTCCCCACTGCAGGGGCACTTCCAAGGCAGATCTTGGCTGGGCAACATTAACATCTCAAAGGGCCTAGGTGAGGTCCTGGGAGAAATTACCTGAGGGGATATGACAGTAGCAGCTCTCCTTTGGAGCTGGCTGTCTGTGCCACAGGGATACAAAAACCTAGCTTGCTTCCTTTCTCGCTCTCTTTCTCTCTTCCTTTTCTGTTGGCACTCCCTGCTTCCCTCTTCGCTGTCTCCTCTTTGCAGGGCCTTAACACGTGGTGGAAGCCATCTTGGCCTACGTGTGGCTGTGGCCCAGCTGAGAACCCTAAGTTCAGGCTTTTCCTATTGCTGATTTCTATGCGAGAACTTGTGCAAGTAAAGCATTTTGAAACTTCTCTGGAATTTCACGTTTTTTCTCCATCCGCTGGCCACCTATCCCCAGGGAAATGCTCCCAAATTTTGTGCAGGTTGCCCCCAGCGTTTCCCCACAGCCATGGCCATAGAAGAATAATAATTTAGTTCTTAATATCCACAGCACCAAGAGTCTTGTTAAACAAACCAGCATCTTATTAATTCCCCCCAAAAAAGGATGCTAACAACAGAAATGTTGCAGGTTAGCTGTACTCACTATAGGCAAATGTACAATGATGATTAAAAGTGAACCAGTCAGAAATTTATGTAAACTTCTCTTGAAAAGAAGTTATTACTCAAAATTTTCAGTACACAAAATTTCTTCCTTCAGGACTTTTAGTTTTTAAACAACAATCTCTGAACTCCAGAGTCAAAAAGGTGATCCAGAAATAATGACAAACATCTTGTGATATTTGCTTATTAAGCTTTCTTCAATCAGTGCCATATGGACACCTACTAAAAGAGTTATAAGATGTTCTGTCTGTCCTTTTAGCCCAAAGTAAATTAGTAGCATATGAAAGGAAAAAAAGCAGCAGTTCTGGAGAGAATTAATAGCAAACTCATCAAAAGTGACAAATAGCAACCTGACAAAGGCAGGGGGAGAAGAAATTAAAAAGCAGAACAGAATTGCTAATCTACAGTAAAATTCATGCAGGTTTAAAAATTAATGTGAAGTCACCAAGAAATATATTCACTCTCATTTCAGGATAGACCAAAAAGGATGAAACATTTTAACACAGAATTTTTAAAGAATTTGAACACTAAAGAGCACAAGTTTCAGGTACTAGAATTTTTCACTCATGTAGAATACTTTAGAATCCTATACCTAGCATACTATATTTTAAAATACATCGCGCCTGAGTATATTTGGGTGTATTAGCATGTGTGGCTCAATAGACAAAAATTTTTACAAAAGAATTAAATATTGAAAAATGATTAGAGCTAATCATTTTTCAATGAGTTTTTCAATCATTTTTCATTAATCACTAAGTTAGTGAGTCTGTAGATCTTAAAATTCATGCTAAAATATTTTAGGTCATCATGAGGCAAAATCTAAATATTGCTAATGAATTTGCTACATAATAAATATATGTAAATGTATAATTTGCTACATTATAGCACTACATAATCCATATGTAGAAAATGCAGAAATTGTGGTACTTTATGTCTATCTAAATTCACATTACGTATTCATGAAGAAAATTGACACTACCAATCCTAAAAACTCCAGCTCTACTCTTTAGTACCAATTTGATGTCCTTTTTTCTAAGCTCCTTAATTAATTTGATAGGAAGTCTCTCTGCTTTTCTCTTAGAAATAGTTCTGGCATAACCTATTATATGTCCCCTTCCTTCCTCTCTTATTTCCCCATCCTTCCCTCCTTTTTGTCTCTGTCTCTCCCCCAAATAGACAAAAAAAATCTATTTGATGAAATTCGCCCTAAACATAGAGCATAATTTAATAGTAAATAATTACATGTAAGGAATTTGTGAAAAGTTCTTTGGGTGCCAGGAGCACTCCCACATAATAAATATAAACAGAGCATGGAATGAACAAAGACAAGAAGAAGATATGGAAAGAAGAGCATGCTTTACCTTTGCTAGTACTTAATAACAGACACTGAGCAACATGAAAGAAACCAGAGAAAGAAACTGTGGGTATTACTGTAAATTTTATTTTGCAGTGGAGAATCTTCTCTGCTACATATTAAAGCACCATAAACATAAAATATGAAATACAAGAAATGTTATGAAATAAAATATTAACTATTCTTCCATAGTATAGAGATATCAGAGGTGTTGCTTTTTTTTCCTTAAATGAACATTTTTCTCTTTTTCATTAGTACTCCTAAGACAAAGCTTGAGTAAAATTTAATTCTGCCGCTATGAAACTCCATTAACAAATAGCTGAATCCACACAGCCTCAGTGAAGAAAAACGCCACAGAGAATATCTGCTGCCTGATTTGCCAGCCCTCTTTTTGGTTCACAAAGTTGACTGCTCCTTTAGTTTGTAATTATTCTTCAGCACACAATTAGAATTCCCTCTGCACAAATTATCTCCATTTGCAGTATGTGACTGGGATGTCATCACTAGATGTATATGCACCTCAGAGCCAAAAGGAATTAAGCACTGAACTGCTCACTGAACTTAGCTTTTTTAAAGACATAAGCTAATCTATTGAGGTATTTAAGAGCAAATTAGAACAGGAAATTGTCAAGTCTTGACTTTCTTAGGAAGTTCAGCTTATACAAATAAGTTTTATAACTTACCTCACTATGTCCTGTGACATAAAGACCGATGACTACTAATATTTATTGCTTTCTGTTTCATCTCATCATAAGATTACCTCTTTATAAACTTTCTTTCTAATCACTTGATCACTTCACTTGAATCTCGTTATTCATCGATTTGCTCGAGCGGGCGCCAGTAACATTTCCATTGGACCCTATCACGTGCCAATGTAGCCCAATGGCATCTGGTTGATTCAGGAATATGAAGAGCCTCAAACCGTTCCTTCAGGGTCTTAACAAGGAAGTCTGACCATCTTGTAGGTGGGTGGCCACGTGATCTTTTGACATCCCGTGGGATCCAGTCGGTAACAGCTCTAGTCCAGCGGTTGTCTCCAAATTGCATTACATGTCCAGCCCATCTGATTTTCGATGCCTTTCTTTCGAAAGATGCCTTTCTTTCGCTGGTAAGATCTCCCCCCCAGCATATTAATCTAGTCTCCAGCCCACAGATTAATCCAGTCTCCAGCCCAGCTTGTCAGAAACCCAGCCTACAAGGACCCGCCCTGCAGAGACCCGCCCTTCAGAGGAGAGTATTTCAAGCCCAGGAATGCTTGAGCCTAAGACACAGGTACACCCGGCAGAGCAGAAACCAGCTTTCCCCGTTTCGCATGGCCGCACAGCTGCCGCGCGATTTACCTCCAAATTACCACAAATATTCTACCCACCCCTCTGAGAGAGCACCACAAAGTAATGAGAATATAGTGCCCGCATGGCAGAGCCTGGCAAGCTGTCCGATGCGTGTTCGATATGCCAAATCCAGTAACAAAAAATGTACCTTCTAGTATACATATTAAATGCTCCCTTTCATAAAAAATCTTAAAAACTGTGCATATTTATACCTATTATTCCTCTATTGCCGTTTCTCTCTAAATGTTTTAATTAGATATTCTTCCCCACCATACAATTAAGTCCCTTTTTCAAGACAACAGTAAATCTGCAAGACAAAAGTCAACAGTCAAATTTCAGTTCTCACCTGTCAATGCATATAAATGTCTTGAGCAAAAAGGTGTAGTATTGTGCTGGGGGGCAGGGGGAAACTGGAAACCTTATTAGAGGTAAGTGGACACTGGCCATGGGATTTGTCCTTCATAGTGATTCAATAAAAACATTTTAAGATAAAACACAAAAACGGATGTTATAAGGGCGAAACTTAAGAAACAGGTTAGAGATAGTACAGTGGATTAAGCACTTGCCTTGGACAAGGCTGACTTGCGTTCAATCCTCAGCGCCCCACGTGGTACCCTGAGCCTGACCTAGAGAGGTCTCTTAGGAAGGAATATGCCAGCAATAAGCCTTGAGTACTAGCAGGTATAGCCAAAAAGGAAAAAAAAGGAAAAATAAAAGAAAACATTTAAGAAGGACTGCACTACATCACTGGTTGTTATAGGTGGTATTTTGCTCAGTTCTAAAAGCAACTGAATCTAAAAGATTTAGGCCCTGATACATTTGGTCTCTGATGAAAGCCCACTTCCTGGTTCCCACATGAGAATCTATTTGTTTTGTCTTCAGATAACAGAAATGTCAGAAGTCATTCCATGCAGTCCTTTTTTGTTAAGGGCAATAATCCCAAAAGAGCAGAGAAAGGAAACCCAGATTCCCTCTAAAAACCCATCTCTCCAACCATCATATTGCAGATTGGAATTGCAACCTATGGATTCGGGTCAACACACTCAGTTCATAGCAGAGAAATGTTTATAATTCATCTTTGTTTCATCACATCACCAGAGCTCAAAATAGTTATGGCATATAAGTATAAGTCTTCAATATATATCTAATGCATTACATATAAACATTGAATTAATAAAGAATTCACTGGTGAATGGGAAACTTTTCTTTCCTTTTTTCTTTCTTTTGATAGGCAGTGCAGCAAAATAGTGAAAGACATGGCCCTGAAGTCAAATTATCCAGATTTTATCACTTGTCTGACCTTAGGAAAATTGCTTCATAGCTCTGGAGACTCAGTAGACTCATATATAAAAAGGAGATAACAATAATGTTTAACTCATGAGGCCACAACTCATATGAAGGAAATTAAGATCTACATAAAGCACTTATATGAGTTCTTGGAACAAAGCTTTTAGTGACCTTCAGAGGCAGACTTGCTGAATCAAGTCTTATTTGAGGACTTACACTTTCCCAGGTAGAAAACAACGATTATTCAGGTGGCTTAGGATCATTTTATTCCAATAGTAATCCTGCTACCTGCACGGCAGAGCCTGGCAAGCTACCCGTGTTGTATTTGATATGCCAAATACCAGTAACAATTATAGACCTCATTCCCATGACCTGATGGAATGGTTTGAGGCTCTTTATGTACTTTCATGAGACAGGACGTATGGAGATGTTACTGGTGCCCGCTCGAGCAAATCGATGATGAACGGGAAGACAGTGATACAGTGACAGTGAGTAATTCTGACCTACCAGGAAATAATATTTCTTTGCTCAGAACTAGTATTCATGTATTTGCATTTATAATTAAGTATACTTAAATGTTCTTTCACTATGTATGACATCAATAGAACAAAGTTTTACTAGTGGTTGATATTCAATAAGACATTGTCATACTTGTGATCTTTTGGGATTTCAAGTATATAATCATATGAGCGAACCACTGAGCAGAACAGACTCATAATGTTAACTGCTACCATTGACTTTTGACTTTGCTTTGGAGTGGAAAGATATAATGAAGAATTTTTTGGTTGTTGTTGTTGGTTTTGTCAGACACAACTGGTGGTGCCGGAGGCTTACTCCTGGGTATAAATTTATAGTGAATTGAAAATTAATCCTTCCCCAGCTGAGATTTTTATGATTGTGGCACTAGTAAACACCTTACTTAGAGATATTCTGACTGACAGAACTCAATTTAACCTTGCCTACAATTAGAATCAATGACACACATATTATTCAATGTTGCTTAAACTACTAAAAAAAAGTTTGAATGTCTCCAATAGGAAACTGATCATTTAAAACTATTTACACTGCTAATAATTATTTAAAATCCATTCAATCTCACAAGTGAAATATACCCCTATATTTTCTAGAAGTAGAAGTGAGGTAAACAATTTTTTGCTGAATGCCATTTTTTACCACATTGTTAGGAAACCAACAACAACATTCAATAGAGATGGTGAGAGATAATTCTGTTCCTTAGAATGTTTGCCTATAATTAGAGTATTTCCCCCTTCTGTATTTAGCAATGGAAAAATAAATTAGAGCTTAATTAATCTTTGAATCATGTCAATTTTACTCTCCACTGAATAGGTACTAAGAATTTGTATTTAATAAACTATTTTTTTTCTTCTGCCAGGAGTAATTCCTGAGCAAAGAGCCAGGAGTAACCCTTGAGCATTTCTGGGTGTGACCCGAATAGAAAAAAGCCACTCAATTTATATTACCAATAACTCAGATAGAAATCCAATCCTGTGGATTATACTTCAATTAGAGTTATTTGTAATATAAATTTGGCAGCTAAATTAAATTTAGTAATTTACATGATGAAAAAAAACTGGGACCTTAGTACATAATGTATGGCATTTACCTTGCATAACCAAAACTGATCCGAGTTTGATCATCAACATCCATAAGGTACAGTGCACACTGCCAGGAGTGACCCCGAGCACTGCTGATTGTGACCCAAAAAAAGTCCCTCAAAAATCCATCTGCTTATCAATGAATAAGACACTAAATGGCAAGAATGAAAATACTATAGTCAAACATATAATAAGTAACACAAATGCTGGCTGACTTCGACCGAGAATGTGGAAAGATAGGTCTACAGCTGAATCTGAAGAAAACTATGTTCATGAGAAATGAACTAGTTCCAGAGGCCCCATTCTCTCTCAATGGAACAAACATCTCTGAATGCAGCAGTTATGTGTACCTAGGTCGAGAAGTCAACATGATGAATGACCTAAAACCTGAGCTGCGCAGGAGGAAGAGAGCGGCATGGAATGCCTTCAAAGGCATCGAAGAAATAGCTAAAAGGACAAAGAACCTCCGGCTCCGGGCACATCTCTTTGACTCCACCGTTCTCCCTGCATTAACATATGCCTCAGAGACCTGGGCCCTACGAAAGCAGGATGAGAATGCTATTTGGGTCTCCCAGAGAGGCATCGAAAGAGCTATGCTTGGAATATCACGTCTCACTCAAGTGAGAGAAGGAATCCGGAGTTCTGACCTCCGTCGCTATTCCAGAATCAGGGACGCTGTCTCGTTTGCCAAGGCATCGAAAATCAGATGGGCTGGACATGTAATGCGATTTGGAGACAACCGCTGGACTAGAGCCGTTACCGACTGGATCCCACGGGATGTCAAAAGATCACGTGGCCGCCCACCTACAAGATGGTCAGACTTCCTTGTTAAGACCCTGAAGGAACGGTTTGAGGCTCTTCATATTCCTGAATCAACCAGATGCCATTGGGCTACATTGGCACGTGATAGGGTCCAATGGAAATGTTACTGGCGCCCGCTCGAGCAAATCGATGAGTAACGGGATTCAAGTGATCAAGTGATAATAAGTAACATAAGAAAACAAAAATACGATTCTATTATTGGAATTTACATAATTCACATTTATTTAGAAATCTACCCTAAGAATTATAATCCTATGATGCTCCCATTTCCTTTATTGTACATTCACTTAAATAATTACAACAAAATTAAAACTAGAAACCTCTAAATTATTTCATAAAACTAAACAAGTAATGTATTTGTGGGTTATTTTTTTAATATATTTTAAATAAAACTATAGAAAATGTGCAAAATGCAAAAACATGTGATTAGATAATGTTTCAAAAAGAAGTTGCACATGTTTTAATTTAAATTTTACTGTTATAAAATGATCTTCTGAATTACAATTATGTGCATATTAATATGGAGTAAATGGCACTTGACTAATAGTAAAGTGAAAAGCAGGGGGAAATCAACATAAGTTCAGTGGAGAAGTAAAAACATTTTGCAAGGTATTTGACAGTAGGTTTGTGAGAAGGATGAATGCAAATGGAGAATGGCTCCTTTTGTTATAATCTTACTTTGTGGAAACAAGACTAAATCCAGTGCTTGTGTAATGCTCTTACTGCATTGAAGATATTATAATCAAAGGAATTTTCTTGAAAGAAAGGATTCTAGAGTTATTTCTTTGGAGAAGTGGCAAAGGATAAAGACTGTTTTTTCAGGAATACTTTTGCAACACATGATCTCTGTTTAAAAGGAGCATATGGAGCAAGAGTCTGAGCTTTTCTGGTGGAATGCATTTACTGAAAGAACACTACAACAATGCAGAGGCAAGTGTTCATCCAGGAGTAGAGGGTTGAGGGTACTGAAAAGTGGTCAAAGTGTTGTGCATGAAATCCATCAACAATAGTAAACCACAGTGCCAAAAGTTAAAAAGAAGTGCCAATTGCCTCTCACAGAAGTAAGCTGTTGGGTTTGAGGGCAATGGGAGACATTGGTAGAGGAAAGTGAACCCTAATAAAGGGACTGGTATTAAAGTATTGGATTGAAATCCAATCATGAATACATTTGTAACTCCTGGTAACTAAATTAACAAAAATAAGTATTAAACAGTCTTCCTGTATATGAGCATCAGGAAGCTCTGTCTTGGGGAGAACCAAGAACCTGAAGTATCAGAACAGAGTTGGCCTACTGGGAAGATCACTTCAGTGTGGCCACAGGCCTTCTGGGGCAGCTTGTAGGCTAACCTAGCATCAAACCCCAAGTACCTCTGGCATCACAACCTTATTTTCTTCCTTCCTCCAGAAGCTATTTATTCAGCTATCTTATGATTTTCTCTAGATTACCTGCCAAATACCATTCTGGGAACTAATGAAGAAGAAAAATACACTGTGAAAATTTCACAACTATATTATTTATTACAAATTTTCCCTTGTTTTTTTCCTTGGTTCATCAACTGGGGTAAAATCTTTGTACTCTGTATTTATTTGTGTGTAATTAGAGAAATTCCATTCTGGTCCTGATACAATTATCTCATTAAAGTGGAAGGTTAAAAAATATTGGCCTAGAGTGTCTACTCACTGTAGCATCATTTATTGCACTCTTTTCCTTTCATAATAATCAGAGGTCAAATGCTATCATGGGGTCATAGAAGGAGAATCCAGCTACAGTGTGGGGATGGAGAGCTGTGAAGTATAATTTAATATTCAAACCACACTTCTGTTACTAGGCATCTATAAGAAGAAAATAAAACCATTAACACAGAACAATATATGCACTCCTATATTTACAGTAGAGTTATGGTTAGGGTTAGTGCTACATGCACTTATAATATCAAGACATGGAAGCAGTTTAAATTCCTGATGTCAGATGACTAGATAAATAATCCATCTTGGTTTGGCTATAGAATCTCCTAAAGGAAACTTCTAAAACTACCATTTGAGACGAATTCTTATTTGCAACAAGGGAGTTGAGGTAGCCAAGCTAAGCAAAATAAATTAGAAAGCAAAAGACAAATCCTGTGTGATCTCACTCATATGATGAGTATAAAGAAATCAATCAATGAAATACACAAGCCAACAACAAACCCATTCTTGAATTTTTACTCTACATCTGAAGATTTTAGAGGGTGGGGCACAAGTAGGACAAAAGTGGGGGAAAGGCTCTGTTGAAGGGGGGCTTCAGAACTTGGTGGTGAACACAATATACAGCTCACTTTTTGAATGGTGTTATAAAGAGTACTGAAAGATATACAGTGAGGAAAAAAATCAACATTACCTCAAAACATTTGAGGAAATTCTCCTCGCCACATGCACTCTGTGCTTGCACAGACACGCCATGCACACACACTGATTTATTTTATGAATATATAAATATGCATTTATGTGAATAAAAATTTTCCTCAGTGAACGCCTTATTTGCTTGTTTCTTAAATTATCGTTTCTTCTTAAATGTTGATATCTCAACCTATTACTGTGAAAATATCTCTCAAACGCAACAAGATGGCACTAATAAAAGACATGTAATAACTTCCAGTTTTTCCAGGAAACTATTTTAAAGGTGCCCAGCTCTTCACAATCTTGGCTAGTCTATTCAAGCTCTTTGGAAATGTTCTGTTTGTGGTAAATTTCCTCTCATTTGAAATTTTGGTGCAAATTAATTTTTTTTCTATGCAGTTAAATGACTAGGCATTTTTCCCTAGAACTTTTGCTTTTTTTTTTTTGTATTTAACATTTTATTATACCACAGTGAGATATACAATTACAACGTTGTTCATGCTTGGGGGTTTCGGTCACATAGTGTTCCAGCACCCCGCCCTCCACCAGTGCCCCTCAGCCACCACCGATGTCCCCAATTCCCTCCCCCTCCCACATCCCGCCTAAATGGCAGGTTCTTTATCTCCCTCTCCTCTCTCCTCTCTCTCTCCTCCTTCTCCCACACATTGTGGGTTGCACTCACGTACACTTAGAAGCCATCACTTGCATTTTTTTGTCTGTATTTAATGCTCAGTTCTATGTTAGTATCAGAACTTTAGACATTTATTCACTCATGTTCCTTTCTCTATCTAAACCAACCTCTGACTCCCCCACGCTTGCGGTAATTTCCACTTTTGGTAAGATCACCTAGTATATTTATGTCATGCAAATAAATGCAGTCATTCTATGTCTCTCTCTTTCCTTCTGACTAATTTCACTCAACATGATTCTTTCCATATCCATCCATTTATAGCAAAATTTCATAACTTCATTTTTTCTGACAGCTGCATAGTATCCCATTGTGTAGATGTACCACAGTTTCTTTATCCAGTCCTCAATTCTCGGGCATACTGCTTGTTTCCAGGTTTTGGCTATTGTGAACAGTGCTGCTATGAAAATAAAAGTGCGGATTGTGTTTCTGCTGTGCGTTTTTGGCTTTCCAGGGTATATTCCCAGGAGCCGGTATGGCTGGGTCAAAGGGGGAGCTCAATTTCTAGTCTTTGGAGGAATGTCCATATTGTTTTCCAGAAAGGTTGTACAAGTCGAGCATTCCCACCAACAGTGTATGAGAGTCCCCTTTTCCCCCCACATCCACGCCAGCACTTGTTGCTTTTACCCTTTTGGATATGGGCCATTCTCTGTGGTGTGAGGTGATATCTCATTGTTGTTTTGATTTGCATCTCTCTGATGATTAGTGATGATGAGCATTTTTTCATATGCCTTTTTGGCCATTCGGATTTCTTCCTTGTCAAAGTTTCTGTTCATCTCCCTCTCCCCATTTTCTAATGGGGTTGGCTGTTTTTTTCTTATATAGCTGTACCAGTGCCTGATATATCCTGGATATTAACCCCTTATCAGATGGGTATTGGGTGAATATTCTTTCCCATTCTGTGGACTGTCTTTCTATCTTGGTCACTGTTTCTTCCGAGGTGCAGGAGCTCTTCAGTTTCATGTAGTCCCATATATTTATATTTTCTTCTAGTTGCTTTGTTAATGGTGTTTCACCTTTGAAGATGTCTTTAGCATCGATGTCGTGGAGGGTTTTTCCTATATTTTCTTCAACGTACTTTATGGATTCAGGTCTGACATTGAGATCTTTAATCCATTTTGAACTGATTTTTGTGCAAGGTGTTAGACACAGGTCCAAATTCATTTTTTTTACATGTAGCTGTCCAGTTTTCCCAGCACCACTTGTTGAAGAGGCTTTCCTTAATCCAGTCTGGACTCTTTGCACCTTTATCAAAGATTAACTGATCATGTCTTTGAGGGTGGGTGTCAGGATACTCAACTCTATTCCATAGATCCACATGTCTGTTTTTATTCCAGTACCACGCTGTTTTAATTACTGCTGCTTTGTAGTACAGTTTGAGGTTGGGAAAGGTGATGCCTCCCATCTTCTTCTTCCCAAGGATTGCTTTAGCTATCCGTGGGGCTTATTATTCCATACGAATTTCAGAAGTGTTTGGTCAATTTCTTTAAAGAATGTCATGGGAATCCTTATAGGAACCACATTGAATCTGTACAAAGCTCTAGGGAGTATTACCATCTTAACAATGTTAATTCTCCCCATCCATGAGCAGGGAATGTGCTTCCATTTCCTCGTGTCCTCTTTTATTTCTTGAAGCAGTGTCTTGTAGTTCTCTTTGTATAGGTCCTTTACACACTTGGTTAAGCTGATTCCTAGGTATTTGATTTTCTGTGGCACAATTGTGAATGGAATCGATTTCTTAATATCCCTTTCTTCTCTTTCGTTATTTGTGTATAGGAAAGCCACCGACTTTTGGGTATTGATTTTGTACCCTGCCACTCTACTATACCTATCTATTGTTTCTAAGAGTTTTTAGGTCGAGAGTTTAGGGTTCTCTAGGTATAATATCATGTCATCTGCAAATAATGATAGCTTGATTTCTTCCTTGCCTATCTGGGTGCCCTTAATGTCCTTTTCTTCTCTGATTGCTATGGCGAGTACCTCCAGTACTATATTGAATAAAAGAGGTGAGAGAGGGCAACCTTGTCGTGTTCCTGATCTTAAGGGAAGGCTTTCAATTTTTCCCCCATTGAGAATGATACTCGCTGTGGGCTTTTGGTAGATGGCTTTGACTATCTTGAGGAAGCTTCCTTCAATTCCCATTTTCTGGAGGGTTTTAATCATGAATGGGTGCTGGATCTTGTCAAATGCTTTTCTGCATCTATCGATAGGACCATATGGTTTTTATTTTTTCTCTTATTGATGTGATGTATTATGTTGATTGATTTGCGAATGTTGAACCATCCTTGCATTCCCGGGATGAATCCTACTTGGTCATGATGTATGATCTTTTTGATGAGTCTTTGGATTCTGTTTGCTAGTATTTTGTTGAAGATCTTAGCATCTGTGTTCATCAAGGAGATTGGTCTGTAATTTTCCTTCTTTGTATTGTCTCTCCCTGCTTTGGGTATCAGGGTGATATGCGCCTCGTAGAAGCTGTTTGGGAGTGTTTCTGTTTCTTCTATTTCCTGGAAGAGCTTGAACAGGACTGGCAGTAGGTCCTCCTTAAAGGTTTGGTAGAATTCGCCAGTGAACCCATCTGGACCTGGGCTTTTGTGTTTGGGCAGACTTTTAATTACTGTTTCAATTTCCCCGATGGTGATAGGCTTATTTAGGTATTGAAGGTCTTCTTGTTTCAATCGTGGGAGGTTATAGGACTTCAGGAATTTATCCATTTCTTCTAGGTTCTCATGTTTTGTGGCATACAGGTTCTCAAAATAACCTCTGATGATCTTTTTGTATTTCTGTTTTTTCTGTTGTGATGTCACCATTTTCATTTCTGATTCTGTTTATTTGGGTTCTCTCTTTCCCTGTCCTTACAAGTCTTGCCAGTGGCTTGTCGATCTTGTTTAATTTTTTCAAAAAACCAGCTCTTGGTTTCATTAATCTTTCGGATTGTTTTTTTTGGTTTCCAGGTCATTGATTTCCTCCCTAAGTTTCACTATTTCCTTCCTTCTGCCTGGGTTGGGCTTCCCTTGTTGGGCTTTTTCTAATATTTTCAGCTGTGAGGTCAGGTTATTTATATGGGCCCTTTCTTCTTTTCTGATGAATGCTTGCAGAGCTATGAACTTTCCTCTTAACACAGCTTTTTGCTGTGTCCCATAAGTTCTGATAGTTGGTATCTTCATTGTCATTTGTTTCTAAGAATCTTTTGATTTCCTGTTTGATTTCTTCTATGACCCATTTGTTGTTCAGCAGTGAGCTGTTTAGTTTCCAGGTGTTTGGTTTAGCTCCCTGCTTCTGTGTATGGTTCACTACTATTTTCAGTGCATCGTGATCTGAAAAGATAGTCGACACAATTTCAATCTTTTTTATTTTATTGAGGTATGCTTTGTGGCTCAGTATATGGTCTATCTTGGAGTATGTTCCATGTGCACTGGAAAAAAAAGTGTATTCAGCTTTTTGGGATGAAAAGTCCTGTATATAACAACCAGCTCTCTTTCTTCTATTTCTTCCTTCAGGTCCAGTATTTCCCTGGTGAGTTTCAGCCTCCGTCAATCTATCCATAGTCGATAAGGCAGTGTTGAAGTCTCCGACTATTATTGTGCTACTGTTAATGTCTTCTTTGAGGTCTATTAATAGTCTTTTTAAGTATTTTGCTGACCCTCGGTTGGCGATATATGTTTAGCAGTGTGATTTCTTCCTGGTATACATACCCCTTAATTATTAAGAAATGGCCTTCATCGTCCCTTTTGACCTTTTTCAGCCTGAAATCTATATTGTCAGATACGAGTATGGCCACACCCGCCTTTTTGGAGGGGTTGTTTGCGTGGAGAATGGTCTTCCAGCCTTTGACTTTGAGTCTGTGTTTGCTCTGGTTATTCAGATGTGTTCCCTTGTAGGCAGCAAAATGTTGGATTCAGTTTTTTAATCCATTTTGCCACCCTGTGTCTCTTAATTGGTGCATTTAGACCGTTGACGTTGAGCGAGATTATTGTCATTGGATTTTGTGCCATCTTTCTGTTTAACCTTGTTGTGGTTTTGGGTTGTCTTGTTTTACAATAGACCCTTCAATCCTTCTTTTAGAGTTGGTTTTGAGTCTATGAATTTCTTGAGTTGTTGTTTATCCATGAAGTTGTGTATCTTTCCTTCGGCATCTGAAAGTAAGTCCAGCTGGGTAAAGAATTCTTGGTGAGGCCTGGAGTTCATTGAGTCTTTTCACTATATCCCACCATTGTTTTCGGGCTTGGAGTGTTTCATCTGAGAAGTCTGCTGTAAATCTCAGGGATGCTCCTTTTGTATGTGATTTCCTTCTTTGATCTTGCTGCTTTCAGTATTCTATCTCTTTCTATCGTTTTTGTCATTTTAATAAGGATGTGTCTTGGAGTATTCTTATTGGGGTTTCTTTTAGCTGGTATCCTTCGGACCTCCTGTATCTGGGAGCATGCTGTCTTCAGTTTGGGAAACTTTTCAGCGATGATGGCTTTGACAGTATCTTCTTCATCAGGGTTTTCTTCTTGACCTTCTGGCACCCCAATGATGCGTATGTTGTTTGCTTTGGCTTCATCCCGATTTTCTCTGGTAGTCTGTTCGTTGATTGTGAGTCTTTTTTCCATCTTCTGGTGTTGTCTACAGAATCTTTGAACCTCGTCTTCGAGATCACTAATTCTTTCTTCAGTAGCTGTTACTCTGCTTTGGAGGCCTTCTCCTGTGTTTTTCAGTTCACTTACCTCATTTTTTAATATCTGTCATTTCTGCTTGTACTTTGGTCCGAGAATTTACTCAATTCTGCTCTCAATTCCTCTTGTACTTTTACTTTGTATTCCATTGTTTCTTTTTATTTCCTTGTACATCTTTAACAGTTGCTTATGAAATTCCTTTTCAGAGAGGTTATATAGCTCATCGTTATTGCTGGACTCATCGGTATTAATAATTTCAATCGTAGGAGCTTGAAGGACTTTGCGCTGTTTTACCATAATGACTATCGTAGGTTGAAAAATGAGTGTCCTGGGTGACTAGTCAGTAAAGTTAGTAGGTGTCTGAATTACTTTGCAGCTAGGGACATATAGCAAAGAGTGTAGGGGACAATGCTCAATGTTATGTCAGGTAGATAGAATATGATTTGCGCTGACGCACTCAGGGCCCGCGGTTTTGAATTTTGAGGTGTCTGTGGGTGGTTCCGGTGTAAGGGGTCAGGGGTGGAGTTCTTGCAGTGAGAGTTCCTGCGCCAATGTGGGGGGGGTGGGTACCTTCCTCAAAAGCTGGAGCCGTTTCTCCTGGAGCCCAGGGGTCAGGGCTGCCGCCCAGCGGGAAGCGCACCTGGTAGGAAGAGCGCAGGGATCTGCTGGGCGTCGGGGCTGGATGGAGTCAGAGGGAGTTTTGGTACTTCCTCCTACCCACAACCCCAACCCCAGCTATTTAAAAAAGTATTTCAGTTTTTTCTGATGGCAACAATTTTCTCACTTTGGAAATTCTTAAGATGGTCTCTATGTGTATAATAGCTTTCAGCTAATTTGCTATATATTTGTGTGTATATC
>JAJIBD010023710.1:0-45496 GCA_021461705.1 Cryptotis parvus | reverse complement strand
TTTTTTAATTAAATATTTTATTATACCACCATGAGATATAAAAATAAAACGTTGTTCATGTTTGGAGGTTTTGGTCACATAGTATTCCAGCATCCGCCCTCTACCAGTGCCATTTCCCACCAACAATGTCCCCAATTCCCTCCCCCCTCCCATAGCCTGTCTAAATGGCAGGTTCTTTATCTCTTTTCTTTCTCCCTCTCTTTCCCTTCCTTCTCCTACACATTATGGATTACACTATATACACTTGGAAAGCCATGATGTGCATTTTTTGCCTGTATTTAATGCTCAGTTCTATGTTGGTATCAGCACTTTCGACATTTATTCACACATGTTCCCTTCTCTGTCTTACCTAACCTCTGACTCCCCCACATTTGGCAGTAATTTCCACTTTTGGTAAGACCACCTGATATATTTAGGTCATGCAAATAAATGCAGTCATTCTATGTCTCTCTCTTTCCTTCTGACTAATTTCACTCAACATGATCCTTTCCATGTCCATCCATTTATAGGCAAATTTCATAACTTCATTTTTCCTAACAGCTGCATAGTATTCCATTGTGTAGATGTACCACAGTTTCTTTATCTAGTCATCAGTTCTCGGGCATACTGGTTGTTTCCAGGTTCTGGCTATTGTGAATAGTGCTGCTATGAAAATAAAAGCGAGGATTGTGTTTCTGCTGTGTGTTTTTGGCTTTCCAGGGTATATTCCCAGGAGTGGTATGGCTGGGTCAAAAGGGAGCTCAATTTCTAGTCTTTGGAGGAATGTCCATATTGTTTTCCAGAAAGGTTGTACAAGTCGACATTCCCACCAACAATATGAGTGTCCACTTTCCCCATATCCTTGCCAGCACTTGTTGCTTTTACCCTTTTGAATATGGGCCAGTCTCTATGGTGTGAGGTGATATCGCATTGTTGTTTTGATTTGCATCTCTCTGATGATTAGTGATGATGAGCATTTTTTCATATGCCTTTTGGCCATTCGAATTTCTTCCTTGTCAAAGTTTCTATTCATCTCTTCTCCCCATTTTTTATGGAGTTGCTTGTTTTCTTCTTGTAAAGTTCTACCAGAGCCTGATATATCCTGGATATTAACCCTTTATCAGATGGGTATTGGGTGAGTATTCTTTCCCTTTCTGTGGACTGTCTTTCTATCTTGGTCACTGTTTCTTTCGAGGTGCAGAAGCTCTTTAGTTTCATGTAGTCCCATATGCTTATCTTTTCTTCTAGTTGTTTTGTTAATGGTGCTTCACCTTTGAAGATGCCTTTAGCTTCGATGTTGTGGAGGGGTTTTCCTATATTTTCTTCAATGTACTTTATGGATTCAGGTCTGTTATTGAGATCTTTAATCCATTTTTATCTGATTTTTTGTGCAAGGTGTTAGGCACAGGTCCAAATTCATTTTTTTTACATGTAGTTGTCCAGTTTTCCCAGCACCACTTGTTGAAGAGGCTTTCCTTACTCCAGCTTGGACTCTTTGCACCTTTATCAAAGATTAACTGATCATGTCTTTGAGGGTGGGTGTCAGGATACTCAACTCTATTCCATAGATCTACTAGTCTGTTTTTATTCCAGTATCATGCTGTTTTTATTGCTGCTGCTTTGTAGTACAGTTTGAGGTTGGGAAAGGTGATACCTCCCATCTTCTTCTTCCCAAGGGATTGCTTTAGCTATCCGTGGGGGGGTTTATTATTCCATACGAATTTCAGGAGTGTTTAGTCAATTTCTTTAAAGAATGTCATGGGTATCCTTATAGGAACCGCATTGAATCTGTACAAAGCTCTAGGGAGTATTACCATCTTGACAATGTTAATTCTCCCCATCCATAAGCAAGGAATGTGTTTCATTTCCTTGTGTCCTCTTTATTTCTTGAAGCAGTGTCTTGTAGTTCTCTTTGTATAGGTCCTTTACACACTTGGTTAAGCTGATTCCTAGGTATTTGATTTTCTGTGGTACAATTGTGAATGGAATCGATTTCTTAATATCCCTTTCTTCTCTTTTGTTATTTGTGTATAGGAAAGTCACTGACTTTTGGGTATTGATTTTGTACCCTGCCACTCTACTATACATATCTATTGTTTCTAAGAGTTTTTGGGTCGAGAGTTTAGGGTTCTCTAAGTATAATATCATATCATCTGCAAATAATGATAGCTTGGTTTGTTCCTTGCCTATCTGGATACCCTTAATGTCCTTTTCTTCTCTGATTGCTATGGCGAGTACTTCCAGTACTATATTGAATAAAAGAGGTGAGAGAGGGCAACCTTTTCGTGTTCCTGATCTTAAGAGGAAGGCTTTCAATTTTTCCCCATTGAGAATGATACTCTCTGTGGGCTTTTGGTAGATGGCTTTGACTATCTTGAGGAAGCTTCCTTCAATTCCCATTTTCTGGAGGGTTTTAATCATGAATGGGTGATGGATCTTGTCAAATGCTTTTTCTACATCTACTGATAGAATCGTATGGTTTTTTTTTTTCTCTTAGTGATATGATGGATTAACCAAGTGTGTATGATGGATTATGTTGATCAGTTTGCAAATGTTGAACCATCCTTGCATTCTTGGGATGAATTCTACTTGTTCATGTTCTTTTTGATGAGTCTTTGGGTTCTGTTTGCTAGTATTTTGTTGAAGATCTTAGCATCTGTGTTCATCAAGGAGATTGCTCTGTAATTTTCCTTCTTTTGTGTTGTCTCTCCCTGCTTTGGGTATCAGGGTAATGTGTGCCTTGTAGAAGCTGTTTGGCAGCATTTCTGTTTCTTCTATTTTCTGGAAGACCTTGAGCAGGACAGGCAGTAGGTCCTCCTTAAAGGTTTGGTAGAATTCGCTAGTGAACCCATCTGGACCTGGCTTTTGTGTTTGGGCAAACTTTTAATTACTGTTTCAATTTTTTTAACGGCAATAGGCATATTCAGGTAATGGAGGTCTTCTTGTTTCAGCCGTGGGAGGTTATAGGACTTAGGTATTTATCCATTTCTTCTAGGTTCTCATGTTTCGTGGCATACAGGTTCTCAAAGTAATCTTTGATGATCTTTTGGATTTCTGTCCTTTCTGTTGTGATGTCACCATTTTCATTTCTGATTCTGTTTATTTGGGTTCTCTCTTTTCGCTGTCCTTATAAGTCTTGCCAGTGGCTTGTCGATCTTATTTAATTTTACAAAGAACCAGCTCTTGGTTTCATTAATCTTTCGGGTTTTTTTTTATGTCCTCCCTAAGTTTTATTATTTCCTTCCTTCTGCCTGGGTTGGGCTTATTTGTTGGTCTTTTTCTAATATTTTCAGCTGTGAGGTCAGGTTATTTATGTGGGCCCTTTCTTCTTTCCTTATGAATGCTTGCAGAGCTATGAACTTTCCTCTTAACACAGCTTTTGCTGTGTCCCTCAAGTTCTGATAGTTGGTATCTTCATTGACATTTGTTTCTAGGAATCTTTGTATTTCCTGTTTGATTTCTTCTGTGACCCATTTGTTGTTCAGCAGTGAGCTGTTCAGTTTCCAGGTGTTTAGTTTGACTCCTTGCTTCTGTGTATTGTTTACTACTATTTTCAGTGCATCATGATCTGAAAAGATAGTTGACACAATTTCTATATTTTTTTATTTTGTTGAGGTATGCTTTGTGGCTCAGTATATGGTCTATCTTGGAGAATGTTCCATGTGCACTAAAAAAATGTGTTTTCAGCTTTTTTTGGGATGAAAAGCCCTGTTTATATCAATCAGCTCTCTTTCTTCCATTTCTTCCTTCAGGTCCAGTATTTCCCTGGTGAGTTTCAGTCTAGTCGATCTATCCATAGTCGATTAGGCAATGTTGAAGTCTCTGACTATTATTGTGTTACTGCTAATGTCTTCTTTGAGGTCTATTAATTCTCGTTTCATGTATTTTGCTGGCCCCGCGTTTGGTGCATATATGTTTAGTAGTGTGATTTCTTCTTGTATACATACCCCTTAATTATTAAGAAATGGCCTTCATTGTCCCTTTTAACCTTTTTCAGTCTGAAGTCTATATTGTCAGATACAAGTATGGCCACACTCCGCCTTTTTGGAGGAGTTGTTTGTGTGGAGAATGGTCTTCCAGTCTTTGACTTTGAGTCTGTGTTTGCTCTGATTATTCAGATGTGTTTCTTGTAGGCAGCAGAATGTTGGATTTAGTTGTTTAATCCATTTTGCCACCCTATGTCTCTTAATTGGCGCATTTAGACCATTGATGTTGAGAGAGATTATTGTCATTGGATTTTGTGCCATCTTTCTGTTTAAACCTGTTGTGGTTTTGGGTTGTCTTATTTTACAATAGACCCTTCAATTCTCCTTTTAAAGTTGGTTGTGAGTCTATGAATTTCCTGAGTTGTTGTTTATCCGTGAACTTGTGTATCTTTCCTTCACATCTGAAAGTCAGTCTAGCTGGGTAAAGAATTCTTGGTGAGGCCTGATGTTCTTTGAGTCTTTTCACAATATCCCACCATTGTTTTCGGGCTTGGAGTGCTTCATCTGAGAAGTCTGCTGTAAATCTCAGGGATGCTCCTTTGTATGTGATTTCCTTCTTTGATCTTGCTGATTTCAGTATTCTATCTCTGTCTATCATTTTTTTTCATTTTAATAAGGATTTGTCTTGGAGTATTCTTATTGGGGTTTCTTTTTAGCTGGTATCCTACAGGCCTCCTGTATCTGGGAGCATGCTTTCTTCAGTTCGGGAAACTTGTCAGCGATGATGACTTTGACAGTATCTTCTTCATCAGGGTTTTCTTCTTGCCCTTTCGGACCCCAATGATGCATATGTTATTCCTTTTGGCTTCATCCCGATTTTCTCTGGTAGTCTGTTCGTTGATTGTGAGTCTTTTCTCCCATCTTCTGGTGCTGTCTACAGAATCTCTGAACCTCGTCTTTGAGATCACTAATTCTTTCTTCAGTAGCTGTCACTCTGCTTTGGAGGCCTTCCCCTGTGTTTTTCAGTTCACTTACCTCATTTTTAATATCTGTCATTTCTGCTTGTACTTTGGTCTCAAATTTACTCAATTCTGCTCTCATGTCCTCCCTGTATTTTATTGACTTTAAACTCCATTGTGTCTTTGAGTTCCTTGTGAATCTTTAACAGTTCCTTCCGATATTCCTTTTCAGAGAGGTTATATAGCTCATTGTTATTGCTTGACTCATCTGTATTAGTGACTTCAATCGTAGAGCTTGAAGGAATTCTGCGTTGCTTTACCATAATGACTATCATAGGTTGAAATGTGTCTTCTGGGTGACTAGTCAATAGAGTTAGTAGGTGCCTCTATTACTTTGCAGTTAGGGATGTATAGCAAAGAATATAGGGGCAAATGCTTAGTGGTATCTCAGGTAGATAGATATTACTTCGGTCGGACGCTAATGCATCCGCACGGTTTTGAATTTTGGGGTGTCAGTTTGTGGTTCCGGAGTCAGGGATTAGGGGTGGAGGTAGTCCAGTGGAAGGTCTGAAGAAGCTGGGTGTGGCTTGGTCCCCTTCTCAAAGTTCCAGCCCTTTATCCTGAAAAGGGGTTCCTCGGGGACTGCCCTCTGAGGAACGCACCTGGTGGGGAGAGTGGGGAGCTGCTGGACATCGGGGCAGATGGCGTCAGGGCGGATGGCGTCAGGAGGGCAGTCCGAAGAAGCTGGGCGTGCCTTGGTCCCCTTCTCAAAGTTCCAGCCCTTTATCCTGGAAACGGGGTGTCTCCGGGCATGCCCGCCATAGAATGCACCTGGTGGGGAGAGCGGGAGCTGCTGTGCGTTAGGTTGGATGATGTCAGGAGGGCGGTCCAAAGGAGCTGGATGTGCCTTGATCCCTTTCTCAGAGTTCCAGCCCTTTATCCTGGAAAGGGTGCCTCGGGGCCTGCCCACCACAGGAATGCACCTGGTGGGGGAGAGCGGGGAGCTGATATTTTGACACTATTTACATTAGATTTTCATCCCTTATTCATTTTCAAAAACACTTTGATGAAGACTAATTTATCTTTTGACATTTTTCTCATATCAGATAGATGTAAACTTTTACATAAATTTCAATGTTGGTGAAAGGTAGCTTCTGACATATACCAGGAACATGATGCCAATTTTTATTTTTCTGTTCATTAACTCATTCTTGGCACACAGTTATCCTCTTCACCTTTTCAACCTTGCTTTTTGTTCTCTGAACTTCCCTCCAAAAGGAGGACAATCATTTTTAAAAAGGGTCATTCATTGACTCCAGAAAGTAAGCCATATATGGGTTTAATCTAGTGGAAGGATAAAACAGAATAAAGCTCAGCTATTAGAATCAAGATCCCCTTCTTGAAGCTAATGCATATAGGACCTGTGGTTAACAAGGACCTTCTTCATGTACTTCAATGAATGGCGTGCATCTGAATTCTACTTATAAAGCTGTAATTTCATTGAGAAGCTCTAGTGACATTGATTACTGATGTCACCAGTAAGCTGTGCTTGAATTACAACTTTAATTATTTACACCTGGGTCTACATTATTCCTATATTATACTTGTCATAGTATTATCTTGTCCTGGGACTGCCAAGAAGAACATGACAATAATTTATTCCAACAGTGGGTTAGGGATAACAGCATAGTAGCATCAGTCAGTGATTTCACAGGAAGCTGATAATAATGCTGACTTTCTAGAATGCAGAAAGTCTAGAATGGAAATAGAATTTATATAGAAGCTGTTTTGAAATCCCTTTAATTGAGGATATTAAGGGTTTCCTGTTCTCGTGAAGGCATATTGTCTCCTACTGTCGGTTATCTTCTCTCTCCCTCTTACACACAAAGACAAATCTCTTATTATTAAGTGTAAATACTGATATTACTCTTATAAAAATAGGGAAAGTGCTTATTTTAGATATTTTCATTTCAAGTTTAAGTGTGCCCCTGTACAGACCTTCACCCTATAAAAAAATACCTTGTTTGCTTCTTATCTTATATTAAATGGAGAAAAATCAGTCATATTTGAGTACATAAACACAATTACGATATTCTAAGGACCAGAGAAATAGTGCAGTGGGTGTATACAACCAAGAGAGGGACAGAGAGAAAGAGAGAGACAGAGACAGAGACACAGAGAGAGACAGAGACTGAGAGAGAATGGGTTTGATTAATATCAAATTCGTTTTAGTTTCCCACTTAAGGAAAATATTATTTAAATGATATCTTCAAGTTAAATTTTTTGTTAATTTTATTTTTTTAAAACATTTTATTAGCGATAGCCCAGTGGGTAGGGTGTTTGCCTTGCATGTGGCTGGCCCATACCGGCCAGGGTTCAATCCCGGCATCCCATATGGTCCCCCGAGCAACGCCAGGATTAATTCCTGAGTGCAGAGTCAGGAGAAACCCCTGAGCATTGCCAGGTGTGACCCAAAAGAAAAGCAAAAAAAAAAAAAAACATTTTATGATACCACAGTGAGATACACAATTACAAAGATGTTCATGTTTGGGTTTCGGTCACACAGTGTCCCAGCATTCATCCCCACCAGTGCCCATTTCCCACCACCAATGTCTCCAATTCCTCTCCCCTCCCTAGCCTGCCTTTATGGCGGGTTCTTTATCTCTTCTATCTCTCTCTCTCTTCCTTCTATTACACATTGTGGATTGCAGTACATACATTTAGAGGATATTTGGTGTATCTTTTTGCCTATATTCAATGCTCAGTCCTAGGCTGGTATTATCATTTTGAACGATTATTAGCACACTGTTCGCTTCTCTGTCTTACCTAACCTCTGACCTGACTCCCACATGCTTGTGGTAGATTAACCTCCTGGAGGCTTTGACAAACCTCCTGATCCAAGTTTTTGCCTGGCCTTGGATATTAGTATCATTTTATATATATATATATATATATTTTTATACAGATATATTTGTGACATGCAAATAAATGTAGTCATTCTATATCTGTCTTTTTTTTTTTGACTAATTTCACTCAAAATGTCCATCCATTTATAGGCAAATTTCTTAACTTCATTTTTCCTAACAGCTGCATAATATTCCATTGTGTAGATGTATCAAAGTTTCTTTATCCAGTCATCCATTCTCGGGCACTCTGGTTGTTTCCAGAGTCTAGATATTGTGAATAGTGCTACTACGAAGATAAAAGTGCAGATGGGAGCTGTAGTGATAGCACAGCAGGTAGGGTGTTTACCTTGCACGTGGCTGACCTAGGTTTGATTCCCAGGATCCCATATGGTCCCCTGAGCACCTCAGGAGTAAGTCCTGAGTGCAGAGCAGGGAGGAACTCTTGAGCATTGCTGGGTGTGACCCAAAGAGCAAAAAAAAAAAAAAAAAAAGTGCAGTTGGTGATACTGCTGTGTGTTTTGGGTTTCCCAGGGTATATTCCCAGAAAGGTATGACTGGGTCAAATGGAAGCTCAATTTCTAGTCTTTGCAGGAATGTCCACATTTTTTTTCCAAAAGGCTGTAATAGTTGACATTCCCACTAACAATGAATGAGAGTCCCTTACTCCCCACATTCACGCCAGCATTTGTTGTCCTTGCTCTTTTGGATATGTGCCAGTCTCTGTGGTGTGAGATGATATCTCATTTTTGTTTTGATTTGCATCTCTCTCATGATTAATGGGGATGAGCATTTTTTCATAGCCTTTGGCATTCAAATTTCTTTCTTGTCAAAGTTTGTGTTTATTTCTTCTCTCCATTTTTTGATAGGGTTGGCTGTTTTCTTCTTGTAAAGTTCTGCCAGTGCCTGATATAACTTGGATATTAACCCCTTATTGGATGGGTACTTGGTGAATATTCTTTCCCACTCTGTGGACTGTCTTTGTATCTCGGTCACTGTTTCTTTTGAGGTGCAGAAGCTTTTTAGTTTCATGTCGTCCCATATGTTTATGTTTTCTTCCAGTTGCTTTGTTAGTGATATTTCATCTTTGAAGATGCCTTTAGCTTCAATGTTGTGGAGGGTTTTTCCTATATTTTCTTCGATGTATTTTATGGTTTCAGGTCTGATATTGAGATCTTTAATCAATTTTGATCTGAATTTTGTGCATGGTGTTAGACAGAGGTCTAAATTCTTTTTTTTGCATGTAGTTGTTCAGTTTTCCCAGCACCACTTGTGGAAGAGGCTTTCCTTGCTCCAATTGGTATCTTTTTCTCCTTTATCAAAGATTGTGGGCAGGTGGATGGGGCTATCAAAAAGATCTGAGTAGAAGTCATGGATAATCTTCTCTATTGCAATTCTGGAAGATGTGATAGATCCACCAGGACGTGGGAGGGCAGTCATCTTGGTCTTACAGGTAGGCGAAGGACAGGCGGGCATAGTGAACGCTTTTCCCAGCTTAGCTTCCAATATTTCTGCTCTTGGTCTTATGTTGGCGAAGGACAGGCAGGCATTGTGAATGCTTTTCCTGGGTTCTACTTCCAGTATTTCTGCTCTTCCCTCTTTGAGGTCTTCCTTTACCGCATCTCTGCACTGCTTTGCAAGCTTGGATGTTATCAATTGGTTGCCTGAGGCTCACACCTTGCCAGTTTGTGAATGAGCTAAAGAGTTTTTGAAGACAGGCATCCTTTTGTGGTTTTGTCTCTCTTGGCGCTCTTCGCACAATCATGGAGGTGCTGAACCTGTCGGTTGTATTCTTCATCGATGTCATCAATGATGGTATCTTCCCATATGCCACAGTGGTGCCAAAGAGTTCCCAATTGGTGGTTCTGGGAGTTCTCTTCTTAAACTTTGCAGCCTTTTCTCCCCATTGTGTGAAGTAGAATTTTGCACGAAGGAGACCGTGGTCTCATCCTGTATGGAATTTGGGGACAACAGCAACATCGGTCAGACAAAACCGTCGATTGAAGATGATGTGGTCAATTTCATTGTGGAACTGTCCACCAGGAGATTCCAATGTCCAACGTTCCGCTTCAGCCTTCTGGAACTGTGAGCTACCTTGAATGGTCTTGGTGGACATGATGAACTCAGATAGTCTCTCACCCTGTTTGTTCCATTCTAGGCCATGGGTCCCAATGTGGAGTTCTTCAGCCGATCTTCTCGGTCCTATCTTGGCATTAAAATCACTGACTATGATCTTGTAGAAGGTGTGATCTTTTTTATAGAACTCCTTCGGTTCTATGTAGAATTTCTCAGTTTCTTCTTCCTTGTGTGTGGATGTTGATGCATAACAATGAAGATAGAAACTGCTGGCAGTGGGCCATATCTCTTCAAGTGTAATCGTAGGCATTCAAGTGAATCATTTGAATATATGTCAATGATTCATTCAAATGAATCATTCAAATGAATTCATTCAAATGAATCATTTGAATATATGAAATATGTTGTTCCCAATGTTCTCCCTTCTGAAATTCGACATGCCATTTTGTCAGTAAAGAAGGGAACAGCACCAGGCCCAGACAAAGGTCAGACTTGAACACATGAAGAATCTGCCATCAGTACTCATCAACACACTGGCTCGGCACTTCACACGCTACCTGTCTGAATGCAAGGTGCCCTCCTATTGGAAAACCAGCAAGACAGTTCTATTGTTCAAGAAGGGAGACATCCACTACATTGGCAAATATTGCCCCATCTGCCTGTTGTCTGTCATCTATAAGGTGCTAACTTGAGTCATCCTGAACAGGAATGGCAGAAAATAGATGAAGGGCAACCAAGTGAGCAAGCTGACTTCCCAAAAGGATTCAGCACAATTGACCATATCCCCACGGTAACCAAGCTCATTGTAGTTTGTAGGGAGTTCAAGATGCCACTCTGTCTCACGTCCATTGATTTAAAGAAAGCCTTTGATTCTGTGGAGACTGAAGTGGTCATTGAAGCCCTAGCCAAACAGGGTGTTCAAACCCAATACATCAAGATGCTTCATGAGCTGTATTACGGATTCACCACCAGGATCTCATCATTCTATGAAGAAGTGATCATCAATGTCAAAAAAGGGGTTCGGCAGGATGATACCATTTCACCAAAACTCTTCAGCGCCACCCTCGAGAACATCATGAGACAATTAGAATGGGAAGGAATGGGAGTGAAGATAGATGATTGGCAACGACACCACCTCTGCTTCACTGATGACATCATTCTAATAACACCAAACATTAGCCAAGAGGCACAATGTTGGCTGACTTTGACCAAGAATGTGGAAAGATAGGTTTACAGCTGAATCTCAGCAAAACTATGTTCATGAATAATGAACTAGTTCCAGAGGCCCCATTCACTCTCAATGGAACAAACATCTCTGAATTCAGCAGTTATAAGTACCTATGTCGAGAACTCAACATGATGAACAACCTAAAACCTGAGGTGTGCAGGAGGAAGAGAGCGGCATAAAATGCCTTCAAGAGCATCGAAGAAATAGCTAAAAAGAAAAATAATCTCCGGCTCCGGGCACATCTCTTCAACTCCACTGTTCTCCCTGCATCAACATACACCTCAGAGACCTGGGCCCTACAAAAGCAGGATGAGAATGCTTTTCAGGTCGCCCAAAGAGGAATCGAAAGAACTATGCCTGGAATATCACGCCTAACTCATGTGAGAGAAGGAATCCCGAGCTCCGACCTCCATCGCTGTTCCAGAGTCAAGGACGCTGTCTCATTTGCCAAGGCATCAAAAAATCACATGGGCTGGACATGTAATGAGATTTGGAGATGACCGCTGGACTAGAGCCATTATCGACTGGATCCCACAGGATGTTAAATGATCACGTGGCCACCCACCTACAAGATGGTCAGACTTCCTTGTAAAGACCCTGAAGGAACGGTTTGAAGCTCTTTGTATTCCTGAAGCAACCAGATGCCACTGGGCCACTCTGGCACGTGATACTGTCAAATGGAAATATTACTGGCACCCGCTGGAGCAAATCAATGAATATGTAATGTCAAGTGATCAATTAATCAAAGATTAAATGGTATTGGTTAAAGCAACATGGTATTGGAAAAAAACAGATCTGAGGACTATGGAATAGAGTATCCTGACAGGCATCCTAAATTTTTTTGTTAAATTAATTAATAAAATTTAGCATGATGCTTTGATATGCATTCACAAACACCAAAATGCTTGCCAACCTTAGGTATTCTGGCTCCCGGGAGTGGCTGGCGGGCGGGCGGCCGCTCAAGTAGCCGCTTATGAATACAAAAACTGGGAAATTCAACACCAAGAGAAGGTAATATCCTCAAGAAGAAGAAACAGTATGCTAGAGGAATCTATCCCTAAACACCGCAACACCATAGGGAAACAACGCAGATCCCCAGTTCGACAAATAGATGAAGGAATCAACCCTGAAGACTCAGAAAGAATGCGGATGTGCATGATCTCTCTGACAATGAATTTAGAGAAGAAATTGGTAGGATGTTTAACGAGCTCTATGAAAAAATGAAGATGTCCAATAAAATACAGAAGAACATAAACATAGCAGTTGAAAGGGCAGTAAATAAATTACAGGAGGAAATGAGAGCAGAAATGAGAACCATGCAAATAGAAATGTCATCACTTAAAAACTCAGTAGATGAAATGAAGAACACAATAGGGGCTCTCAACAGTAGGATGAGAGCAGCAGAAGAGAGAATCAGTGAGACTGAAGAAGAGCTGCAGACAGCACTCAGAGAACTACATAAGATGGAAAAAGACTGGAAAATGGATCAGCAACAATGATCCATTGTTGCTGGAGAGAGGACAATGGGCTGAAGCCAGGCGGAACAACATAAGAATCATCAGAGTCCCAGAGGGACAGGAAAGTAACCCCAAGGAAATTAAAACAGATAACAACATCCTGGCTGAAAATTTCCCAGAGTTAAAGGATGAAGGCATCCAGATCCAAGAAGCCCAAAGTGTACCAGCAAGAAGAGACCCCAATAGAAAGACACCAAGACACAGCCTAGTCAAAGTAATGGATGCCATAGACAGAGACATAATTCTTCAGGCAGCAAGATCAAAGAAGGAAATTCTATACAAAGGAGCATCCATTCGACTTTCAGCAGACTTCTCAGAAGACACCCTCCAAGCCCGAAGGCAGGGGTTGGATATAGTAAAAAAAACTCAATGAAATGAATGCCTCAGCAAGAATTCTTTACCCAGCTAAACTCTCACTCAGATTTGAAGGACAGATATACAACTTCTTGGATAAACAACATCTTAGGAACTTTGTAAAATCAAAACCAACCTTAAAAGAAGGACTGAAAGATCTACTATAAGACGAGACATAACCCAAAAGAACAACCAACCTATATAGAAAGATGGCACAAAAATCCCATGACAATAATCTTTCTCAATGTCAATGGTCTAAATGCACCAGTTAAGAGACACAGAGTGGCAAAATAGATCAAAAAATTGAATCCGACATTCTGCTGCCTTCAAGAAACACACCTGAACAATCGGAGCAAAGACAGGCTCAAAATAAAAGGCTGGAAAACAATCCTTCACTCAAACAACCCATATAAAAAGGCTGGGGTAGCCATACTGGTATCCGACAACATAGACTTTAGGCTGAAGAAGGTCAGAAGGGACAGTGAGGGTCACTTCTTAATAGTCAAGGAATACATATATCAGGAAAAAAATCACGCTATTAAACATACATGCACCCAACGAGGGTCTAGCAAAATAACTAAAACAACTACTAATGGACTTCAAAGAAGACATTGACAGCAACACAATTGTAGCTGGAGACTTGAAAAATGCTCTATCAACCCAGGATAGATCAACACGATTGAAACATACCAAGGAAATACTGGCCCTAAAAGAAGAGATGGAAGAAAGAGGGCTGATAGACATATAGAGGGCATTTAATCCCCAAAAAAGATGAGTACACTTTCTTCTCCAGTGCACATGGAACATACTCCAAAATAGATCATATGCTGAGCCATAAATCATACTTCTATAAAGTCAAAAGATTGAAATTGTGCCAACACTTTTTTTCAGACAATGATGCACTGAAAATAGAAGATAATTGTACACAAAAACGGAGACCAATACCAAGTACCAGGAAACTAAACAGCTCACTGCTGAACAACCAGCAAGTCATAAAAGAAATCAAAGAGGAAATCCAAAGATTCCTGGAATCAAATGAGAATGAAGACATGAATTACCTGAACTTGTGTGATACAGCGAAAGCAGTGTTAAGAGGCAAGTTCATAGCTCTTCAAGCATTAATCAGAAAAGAAGAAAAGGCCATCACAAACAGTCTGATTTCACAACTTAAGATCTTAAAGAGAGTGATAAACAAAAGGAGCACAACCCAAGCAGAAAGAAAGAAATAATAAAATTTAGAGCAGAAATCAATGAGATGGAATGTAAAAAATCAATCCAGAAGATAAACGAAACCAAAAGTTGGTTCTTTGAAAAAATAAACAAGATTGACAAACCACTTGCAAGACTTGTAAGGAAAGGAAAAGAGAGAACCCAAATAAATAGAATCAGCAATGAAAATGGGGACATCACAAGAGAAACCACAGAAATTCAAAAGATCATCAGAGATTACTATGAGAGCCTGTGTGCCACAAAACAAGAGAACCTAGAAGAAATGGATAAATTCCTGAATTCCTATAGCTTCCCAAGTCTGCAACAAGATTTGGAATACCTCAACAAACCTATCTCCATCGAGGAGATGGAATCAGTAACCAAAAGTCTCCCCCAAACACAAGCAGAGATCCAGATGGATTCACCAGTAAATTCTACAAAACCTTTAAAGAGGACCTACTCCCAGTTCTTTTCAAGCTCTTCCGGCAAATTGAAGAAACAGAAACACTCCCAAATAGCTTTTACTAGTTACATATCACCCTGATATCCAAAGCAGACAGAGATGTCATAAAAAAGGAAAACTACAGACCAATCTCCCTGATGAACACAGATGCTAAGATCTTCAACAAAATACTAGCAAATAGAATCCAAAGAGTCATCAAAAAAGATAATACACCATGACCAAGTGGGATTCATCCCGGGAATGCAAGGATGGTTTAACATCTGCAAGTCAATCAACATAATACATCATATCAACAAAAAAGAAAAAATAAAAACCATATGATCATATCAATAGATGCAGAGAAGGCATTTGACAAGGTTCAACACCCGTTTATAATAAAAGTTCTCCGTAAAATGGGGATTGAAGGAACCTTCCTCAATATAATCCAGGCCATCTACTACAAGCTCACGGCAAGCATCATTCTCAATGGGGAAAATGATAGCCTTCCCCTTAAGGTCAGCTGCAAGACAAGGCTCCCCCACTCTCACCACTTCTGTTCAGTATAGTACTGGAATACTTGCCATAGCAATCAGGGAAGAAAAAAGACATTAAGGGCATCTGAATAGGAAGGGAAGAAGCCACGTTGTCACTATTTGCACATGACATGATATTATACCTTTAAAACCCGAAACTCTCTACCAAGAGGCTCCTAGAAATAATACATTCCTATAGTAGAGTGGCAGGGTACAAATCAATACCCAAAAGTTAATGGACATCCTATACACAAACAGCGAAAGAGAAGAAAGGGACATTAAAGAAACTATCCCATTCACAGTTGCGCCGCAGAAAATCAAATACCTAGGAATCAGTTTGACAAATAATGTAAAGGATTTCTACAAAGAAAACTACGAAACGCAACTTCAGGAAATAAAAGAGGACCTGAGAAAATGGAGACACATTCTCTACTCATGGATTGGAAGGATTAACATTATCATAATGGTAATACTCCCTTGAGCTTTACACAGAATCAATGTGATCCCTATAAAGATACCCATGATGTTCTTCAAAGATATTGAGCAAACACTGTTGAACGACCTAAAACGTGAGCTGTGCAGGAGGAAGAGAGCAGCATGGAATGCCTTCAAAGGCATGGAAGAAATAGTTAAAAGGACAAAGAACCTCCGGCTCCAGGCACATCTCTTTGACTCCACCATTCTCCCTGCATTAACATAGGCCTCAGAGATCTGGGCCCTACGGAAGCAGGATGAGAATGCTATTTGGGTCTCCCAGAGAGGAATCGAAAGAGCTATGCTTGGAATATCACGCCTCACTCAAGTGAGAGAAGGAATCCGGAGTTCTGACCTCTGTCGCTATTGCAGAATCAGGGACGCTGTCTCGTTTGCGAAGGCATCAAAAATCAGATGGGCTGGACATGTAATGTGATTTGGAGACAACCGCTGGACTAGAGCCATTACCGACTGGATCCCATGGGATGTCAAAAGATCACGTGGCCGCCCATCTACAAGATGGTCAGACTTCCTTGTAAAGACCCTGAAGGAACGGTTTGAGGCTCTTCATATTCCTGAATCAACCAGATGCCATTGGGCTACATTGGCACGTGATAGGGTCCAATGGAAATGTTACTGGCGCCCGCTCGAGCAAATCGATGAATAACGGATTCAAGTGATCAAGTGATCAATAAACCCCCACGAATAGCTAAAGCAATCCTTGGGGAACACATCCAAAACAGCAAGAATAACCAGTGCTGGTGTGGATGTGGGGAAAAAATGGATTCTCATCCACTGTTGGTGGGATTGCCGACTACTCCAGCCCTTTTGGAAAGCAATATGTGCATTCCTCCGAAAACTAGATATCGAACTCTCATTTGATCCAGGAATAGCACTCCTGGGAATATACCCGAAAGACCGAAAAACACATAGTAGAAACACTATCTGTACTTCTTTATTGAACTCTGCTCTATTCACTATAGCTAGAATCTGGAAACAAACTACATGCCTGAGAACAGAGGACTGGCTAAAGCAACTATGGTTCATCTACAGGATGGAATACTTTGCAGCTGTCAGAAAAGACGAAATTATGAAATTTACCTGCAAATGGATGGACATGGAGACTATCATGCTGAGTGAAATTAGTCAGAAGGAAAAGGACAGATATAGAATGACTGCATTTATTAATAGGATGTAAATAGATACAAGTGTTTTACTAAGTGTGGGAAATTGTAATGGCAGACAAAAACTCACCATTGAATATACACAAAGAGACTTAAGTGATAAACTCTAAATATCTGCAGCGCTAGTCACAATGTGTAAAAGAAGAGGGAGAGAGAAGCAGAGACAGAGAGAGACAGAGAGAGAAGAGAGGAAACGGGGTACTTACTATTGAAACCGACTGGGGGTGTCTGGGAGGGGGTGGGATACATTGGTGGTGGAAATGGGGCACTGGTGGAGGGATGTGTGCTGGAATACTGTATTACCAAGAACCAATTATGAACATCTTTGTAATCGTACATCTCACTTTGGTATAATAAAAAAATTTTAAAAATGCTTGCCAAATATTGGTATTGTTGGGAATATCTACTATTTCATAGGGAAGTTTATGTACTTCTAAAAAAACATTCTTCCATAAAAAGATAAAGGTGATAGTATGGGAAAGGTTTTAACTAGATATTAATTGCAACTAGCATGAGATCCCCAAGGAACCCAAGTAAGTCATGTGATGTGTAAATGAGAATTTTTTATTGAAAAGAGAAACACCAGATGCCTGGAATTCCATCAGTTAGTTGCATAGAATCCCATCAGTCAAATGTAAATGCAAAGTGCTCTAGCTTGTGTGTGCATTGATAGTGTTCACAACATAAATCTACAAATGCGATACATAGATTTCAAATATAAGATGTAAATATATATGTAGATATATAAAAAGTGTTTAGTATTTTGCACAATATTTCATATATTTATTTTCTTGGTAATCAGAAAATATACGGTATAAAAGAAGAAATAAAGTAAAAATAATGGATAGTTGAGTTCTTGACTTGCATACAAGCCGATCTTTTTCTCTCCTCCTCCACCCCATATGTTTAACCAATTTCCACCACAAGTGATGCCTAAGAGCAGATCCAGGAATAACCCCTGGGCATGGGCTTCCAAAAACAACAGTAGTGGGTAGTAGGAGGGAGCTTAGATACTGGTGGAAGAAACTGTCATTTTTACAGTGGGTAAGTGTTGGAATGTTGTATTTCTAAAACTCTGTAGAATTGTGAATCAAAGCACCTCAAAAAACTTAGGATAAAAGTAAGAATAATTTAAAAGTGAATACAAATAGAGATTGTGTTAGGCAGTTGGGATTACTGATGCTTCTGTTAAAGTATACAATTGGAACTCCCAACTGTGTCCTAGCAATTAATGGGAAAGTACATCCATCAACCTAATGATGTTTATTCTTTTATCAATACTTCAGAGGCTGTCAGACATTAGAATGGTATTTTATGACTTTGCATATGGCCAGGTATTCTCTTTTAGAAATACATATAGCATATAAGAAAACGTTATGACACAAAATTTAACTAGAGAGAGCAGTGCTATACTTATGTATAACCTCTCACAGTTTTCAAAGCAGTTTCACAAAAAATTTCAAAACTGTTACATGTGAATTGAACTGTTACTAAAATATGCTGGAAGCTATTTAAAAGCTATTTTAAAAAATCTCATAGATCTATTTTCTAACCTGAATTAAATGTTCTCTAGTTTATAAAGTAAGATAAATTTTACTTTAGTGAAGTTGTGAAGAAGAGAAAATAACATCATTTTAAATGGTCACTAAGTCAGTGTCCATCTACCAATACTGCAATATTAAACATATCACTAGTCTGCCTTTAGTCACTTCATGTTTAAAAATTTTGACTTATCTTCCTATCCAGTTTTAGTCCTTGAATAAGACAATTCTTTAAAAGTCATGTCTAAGGGGTGAACTTGGCCTCACTATGGAGCTTCTAAATAGATCCGTGCCTGTGGTGTTCTTACTGCCTCTGTGACTTGTGTTTTCTCATGACTTGGGATGAGTACTGTAAGGCCTTTTCCCCCCCACATATCTTTCCTTCTCCTCCTCCTTGACGACCTTCTCTTTATCCTCCTCTTTCTTCCTCCTCATTTTCTTTTTTCTCTACCTTCTCCTCTTCTCCTCTTCCCTTATTGTCATTCTTCTCCTTCAACTTACTTTATTTCTTCTTTTTTATTCTTTTCCTCTTCTTCTCTTTTACCTTACTTCCATCTCTGCTCTCCTTTCTCTTCCCCTCCCTCCTTTGCTCTCTTCCTCCTCCTAAGAGTCTTAAATCAATATAAACCTGTAAGGTGGTCTTACCAAAAGTGGAAATTACCACAAACATGTGGGAGTCAGAGGTTAGGTAAGACAGAAAAGGGAACATGTGTGAATAAATGTCGAAAGGGCTAATACCATCCTAGAACTGAGCATTAAATACAGGCCAAAAATGCACATGATGGCCTCTAAGTGTATGTAGTGCAACCCACAATGTAAGAGAAGGAACAGAGAGAGAGAGGGAGGGGGAGAGAAAAGAAATAAAGAACCTGCCATTTAGGCAGGCTATGGGAGGGGGTAGGGAATTGGGGACATTGGTGGTGGAAAATGGGCACTGGTGGATGGCGGGGTGCTGGAACACTATGTGACTGAAACCTCTAAACATGAACAATGTTGTAATTGTATATCTCACGGTGGTATAATATTTAATTAATAAAAAAATTCAGAAAAAACCTGTAAAGTGACTCCTTTGATTATAAACATACGATTAAACAGGCATGAATGCATAGTAAATAACTAAGGAAAATGGAAAGCTAATCCATATCCTCCAGCTCAGATTTTATTAGCAACAAAGCTAAAATTTTGGTCTGATTTTTATGACTACAAAGTGTCACTTATTGAGTTACAAGAGAAGGGATAATGCAGGCGTTATTAATCTGGAAAGATAGACATACGTCACAACGCCTAATAGCACAGCTAAAGGACATTTATAATTTGCATTTTTAGACACAGTGCTGAAATGCACCATGATTTTGTTTTTTGTTGTTGTTGTTGCTATTTATTTTTATTTCTTTTGAGGTCCTACCCAGTCATGCTCAGGGCTAATTGCTGACTCTGAATTCCCGAATTATTTCTGGAAGCCCTGAGTGTCCCGTATGGAGTGCTAGAGATTGAGCTAGAGTCAGACAGAGGTAAAGAACATGCCTAACTGTGTTTCTATCTCTTCAACCCCACACCAGTTTTTGAGCAATGAGTTGTGTGGCTCCTTATTTCCCCAGTACTGCAGCTACTTTGGGCGTGGGTAGACCACAACCATCTGCTTTTCTAGACTTTAGTGTGGATGTTTTCACAGCTGCCTTTGGATCCCAGGGCTCCAACTTACCTAATATTGTAGTGCAGACCCAGAGAAGGATTAAAAATCATGAAGAAGAGTTATTTTGTTTTATATCACTGGTTAAACTCTTGCTATTGGTGGTATAGAATGATTTTAGCTTTATTGTATTCCCTTTTTTTTATTAAGCCCTTTAAATTTCAGAAGTTATGTGTGAGAAACATAACTTCATAATAGATATCATTAAGAATATGGGTCAGTCTTTCCCTGGTCTGTATTTAGTGCCAAGGGGTGAAATGTAGTGGGTTCACACTTGGTATTCAAATGGTCTGTCTCGGGAAGCAATGCCAGTCCATGAACTTCAGGTGGTTGGATTTGAACACAGAGGGTAAGTTACTGCTTTAATAAAATGTTCTCTTACCCCATACTCAACAGAAGAGTTCTCATTACACATGAAGTAGTTTATTTTTTCACTTGAGATAGGAAGCGCACAAATAAAATTTATTCAAATACAAAACATAAGAAGGCAAACAAAGAAGGTTAGTAAGTGCCAGGAATATTCTGTTCTTAGAAACTATGTTTGCTTAGTAACAAAGAGGACTCACATTGGTTTAAAACCTATCAAAACATGATCTTTGGGAAAATGAAAGAGAAATAGTTTGGTTAAGATGGGAAAGAGAGATATTTTCCTAGGAGCAAGGTTAAGCTCTTACAGAAGAGGTTAGAGCAATATGGAAGGAAGGGCTCTTGTAGGTCAGGTTAGGCAAATAAGGAGGCGTAAGTGTAGTGCAATCAAGCTTAGCATTCTGTTAGAGGGGATCAAAGAGGAGTCGTTCAGTTGTTACTTTTGATCAAAAAGATGATTGAGATTCAAAGAAAACTAGCCAGAGCAGGGTGGCAAGTTGGAAACTCATTGCGATAAATCTGTTGCAAAGGATCTAGAGAAAGACAATCAGGAAAAGATATATCCTTAAATAATTGCAGGTAATCTCTCCACTAAAACTTGAATTAACTGTCAACTAGAGTTTCTAATGTTTGGACTTACAGTTGACACTTGAACAACATAGGTTAAAAATAATAACCCATGAAAGGTATTTGCTTACAATGAGGTTCCATCCCTGGCACCTCATACGATCTTGAGCTCTGCCAGGCGTACCTGGCAGGAGTACCCTCAAGAGTACCACCAGCTGTGAGAAAAACAAAAAAAAGAAAAGGGGCAAAAATCTTCAACCATAAAAAATAATTCATAAGGCCCGAGAGATGGAACAATGGGTTAAGGTGTTTGCCCTGCATGCAGCCAACCTAGGTTCAATACCCTAAGAACCACTGGGTATCACTAGATCACTTGATTAATTGACATCCCGTTATTCATCGATTTGCTCAAGCTGGCGCCAGTAACATTTCTATTTGATCCTATCACATGGCAGTGCAGCCCAATGGCTTCTGCTTGCTCCAGGAATGCGAAGAACCTCAAGCCATTCTTTCAGGGTCTTGACGAAAAGTTTGACCATCTTGTAGGTGGGTGGTCACGTGATCTTTTGTCATCCCGTGGGATCCAGTTGGTAATGGCTATAGTCCAGCGGTTGTCTTCAAATCGCATTACATGTCCAGCCCATCTGACTTTCGATATCTTGGCAAATGAGACAGCGGCCTTGATACTTTATCATTGACTGAGGTCGGAACTCCGAATATCTTCTCTCACTTGAATAAGAGCCTGAAAGCTACTAAGAGTATACTGCCCAAATGGCAGAGCCTGGCAAGATGTCCGACATGTATTCAATATGCCAAAACCAGTAATCACTTGCATCACTTGTCTTCCCGTTGATCATCCATTTGCTTGAGCAGGCACCAGCAACATCTCCATACATCCTGCCACATGCTAGTATAGCCGAAGGGCATCTGCTCACCCAGGAACATAAAGAGCCTCATACCATTCCATCAGGTCATGGGATGAGATCTATAGTTACGGTATTTGGCATATCAAATACAACACGGTAGCTTGCCAGGCTCTGCAGTGAAGGTGGGATACTCTTGTAGTCATTTTTAATCTCAAGCATTTATTGATTAACCACACGCCTAAAGTGGCAATGTGGGCCTGGCTTGTGATCAACTCTTCTGCTGGGTGATCACAACTCATCTGCTCTGACAAGTGAGGAGTCTGATGTGGAAAATGGCAGCCCTCATGATGTGGGGGTTCCTCTGGCTTCTTGCAGGGCAGAGCTGCAACTGGCTCTCTCTGTGCCCAGCTGATCATGAGGCACCCAGGAGGGAAGGCAGGTTCTAGCCCTGGCCCTCCACCCTAGCAGAGCTCGCAGAAGCCAAAACCAGTAATAATAATGTTTTTCCACCACTGGGTATGTTTCCCAAAAAAGTTCTAATGTGGTAGCTACTTGTTCTATGAAGTTTGTTGTATATTTAAAACTCCCTTTATAAAAGTCTTTGGGACAGGAAATGGCAGAAAATGGAGACATACTTATGTTGCATATGGCGATATTAGGTCAATCCTGTTACCACAAAGATCCCCAAGCCAAATGTGGCTCTGCTATTGTTTAAGCATCACCAATCTGAGTATTAAGCCATCTCTTTGTACCACAGTTTAAACATCACCTTGATCACTTGACATACCGTATTCATCGATTTGCTCAAGCAGATACCAGTAATACTTCCATTTCACCCTATCACGTGCCAATGCAATGGTCTGGCTGGTGCAGGAATAATACAAAGAGCCTCAAACAGTTTCTTCAGGGTCTTGACAAGGAAGTCAGACCATCTTGTAGGTGGGCAGCCACGTGATCTTTTGAACCCGTGGGATCCAGTCGGTAACAGCTCTAGTCCAGCGGCTGTCTCCAAATCGCATTACATGTCCAGCCCATCTGATTTTCGATGCCTTGGCAAATGAGACAGCGTCCCTGATTCTGGAATAGCGATGGAGGTCAGAACTCCGATTCCTTCTCTCACTAGAGTGAGGCGTGATATTCCAAGCATAGCTCTTTCGATTCCTCTCTGGGAGACCCAAATAGCATTCTCATCCTGCTTTCATAGGGCCCATGTCTCTGAGGCGTATGTTAATGTAGGGAGAACGGTGGAGTTGAAGAGATGTGCCCGGAGCCGGAGATTCTTTGTCTTTTTCTGCTATTTCTTCAATGCTTTTGAAGGTATTCCATGCTGCTCTCTTCCTCCTGCACACCTCAGGTTTTAGGTCGTTCATCATGTTGACTTCTCAACCTAGGTACATATAACTGCTGCATTCAGAGATGTTTGTTCCATTGAGAGTGAATGGGGCCTCTGGAACTAGTTCATTTTTCATGAGCATAGTTTTGTTGAGATTCAGCTGTAGACCTATCTTTCCACATTCTCGGTCAAAGTCAGCCAGCATTTGTGCCACTTGGCTAATGTTTGGTGTTATTAGAACGATGTCATCAGCAAAGTGGAGGTGTATTTGCCAGCCATCTATCTTCACTCCCATTCCTTCCCGTACTAATTGTCGCATGATGTTCTCAAGGGTGGCACTGAAGAGTTTTGGTGAAATGGTATCTCCCTGTCGAACCCCTCTTTTGACATCGATGATCACTTCTTCGTAGAATGGTGAGATCCTGGTGGTGAATCCGTAATACAGCTCACGAAGGATCTTGATGTATTGCGTTTGAACACCTTGTTTGGCTAGGGCTTCGATGACTGCTTCAGTCTCCACAGAATCAAAGGCTTTCTTTAAATTAATGAACGTGAGACAGAGTGGCATCTTGAACTCCCTACAAACTTCACCTTAGGCACCTCTTAATTCCACTGCATGTACCCCATTTGAAAATTTAAAATTTAACATGGAATGAAGACTAAATAAGTAGACAGAAGCTATGGTGAGTTCTGACTCGAGAATTAAAGCAAGTAAGAGGCAAAAGATAACAAAAAAGGAACTGTTACATTTGATTGAAAAGAAACTGGACCCCTAGAAGGTTGGCAACCTTTTCAATTTTGCAACAACACAGCGATATCACAAATGCTGTGCTCTGAGACAGGAAATAGTACATCATTGCTTGTTGCCTTACAGATGATAAGGATTTGTTTCAGCGAGAATCCTCCCATTTGATTTCATGTTCTCAAACTCAAAATTCTGTATTTTTGTTCTAGACTTCCAACTAAATTGCTGAATTCTACAGAGCCTTTCTTCCTGTATCTCTCACAAGAATCTTAATTTCTATAACAAGTAATGACTTTTAGGAAAAGTCTTAGAAAACTATGTAGCGAACAAAAAGATTTAGACTCTTAGCTTTGACCATTGATGAAAGTTAGATTAAATTAAAGAAGTCATTAAAATTTCAGCAACATGGCATATTTTTCTCTTCATTTTTTGCTTTGAATATAACAAAGCAATTATTAGAACTACAGGAATCAATTCTTTTTAGGGGGCACATGGCGAGCATCAAGGTTTTCTGTAACTATCTGGTTTCTTAGTTCATTTGTTTTGGAACCAGATGCATTCTATATTTTCTGTTTTAACAGTGATCCACGTAGGAAACAGGTGTAGAGGCTGCCTTGCATACTGCAGACCCTGACTTGACCTCCTGCACCACATTTGGTCCCTTAAGCACTGTGCAAAATATTTCCCTAACATAGAGACAGCAGTAAGCCATGATCACTACCAATGGTGGTCTAAAAGCAAACAAAACTGTGATCATGGCCCTCTAAATAAATGCCTGATCTAATAATTGATCATGTGATGCAGTTAAAAAATTCTAAACTTCTTTATAACAGAAAGTAGAGGTATAGAGAGATCGTTTCATGGGTCGAACATTTGCCTAGCATTCATTTGACTTGGATTTAATATCCAGCACAACATATGGTCCACTAAGTTCAACTAGTATTAATCCCTAGAGTCAGAATAGAAAGAAAAAAAGAAAGAAAGGAAGGAAGGAAGGAAGAAAGGAAGGAAGAAAGAAAGGAAGGAAAGAAAAAAGAAAGAAAGAAAAGAAAGAAAGAAAGAAAGAAAGAAAATATAAAATGATAGACTATATTATATGTTCATGTTCTAGTAAAGAACAAACTTTAAAAAATAAGTTCTAGACAACACGCTATATAAAATAACATATTAGCTCATTTTTTCTACAATTATTTGTTGTGATTTACTATGCCTTCATAAGAGCAAAAAATTGGACCCAGAGTGACAGTACAGGGTAGGGTGTTTGTCATGCACACAGTTGACCCAGATTTGATCCCTAGTATCCCATAGAGTCCCACAAGCACCACAAGAAATAATTGCTGAGTGCAGAGTCAGGAGTAATTCCTGAGCATTGCTGGGTGTAATCCAAAACAAAACAAATAAAAAAAAAAAAAAGAGTGAAAAAAATATAGGTCAGTTATATGTGACTATTCTTAGGTACTGATGACAATTCTGATAATAAAGTCTTACTTGTTAGGTTCACAAGTTATCAAAAGTACTGTAATGTGTATCTACTCACATGAGAATCAGTATGTACATGAGAAATGGTACTTACTCATTGCTGATCTATACCTATTTTCAACAGAATTATATAACTGGGTAGAAACTAAATCTGCTTTTCTGTATCTTCCATTCACACTTGATATGTGGTGGATATAGTCTTTTCTTAAAGACTTTATTATTCAGTTAAAAAGACATATTGATCTATAATGATTATCAATTTTGGGGACCAGAAAAATAAGGATCTTATCTTGCATAGGTTCAACTAAAGTTCAATTTGCAGTCGCATTTATGATCCCAGAACACTGCCAAGAGTGGTCCTTGAACATAGAGTCAGGAGTAAGTTCTGAGTATAGCAAGGTGTACCTCACATCCAAGAGCCAATTAACTTTATAGACTAAATTGAAATTCTAGAAATCCTGTGGAAGTAGCTGAAATCAAGAGCAGTCAGGACCAGAGGGAGGGTTTGGCATGTTAAGATGCAACATTAGCTTATATTTATACTAAATATTAACTATATTCTATCATCAGATGCTCGGCATACTAGAGGACTGAGTTTAATCCCCAGCACTGCATGATCCCCTGAGCACAGCCAGGAAAGCCTTCTGAGTAGAGGTCAAGGGGGTGCCCCTGAGAACTCACAGGCATTATTTCAAGGAAAAACCATCTGAAATGACTTTTAAAAGATTGACAATTTGGAGTGCTAGAACGCCTCCCTAGGGAATGTTTCCCAGTAGCCTCCACACTTACACCACATCAAGAACCCATGCCACACATCCTTTCTGAACGCTTGCTCCACCATCTCAGAGAAGACAAAGAACATTATCTAAATTACTCCTCAGTGTCTTCCAGGGTGTTAACTACAAAGACTTGCCCTCAGCACAGCCAAAATGCTAGAAAACCACGAGGAAAACATGTAGAAGACCACTAAGTTCAAGGAGCAAAGACAGTGTCAGCAAAGACATAAATAATACAGTATGTTTTCAGACAGGGTCTTTAGTGACTCTATGAGGATATTCAATGAGTTCAAAGAAGTGATAACACAGGGAGTCAGCAAAGTACAAATGTGAGAGTCAAAAGACCCAAAAAACTGAGATAGATAGAAGTGACAGAAATGAAGAACATGGTAGATGATATTAGAAAGTCAATGGTGGGGCGGAGCGATAAGCCAGCGGTAGGGCGCTTGCCTTTTGCACGCAGCCGGCCTGTGCCGGCCGGGTTCGATCCCCGGCATCCCATATGGTCCCCCGAAGTACCACCAGGAGTAATTCCTGAGTGCAGAGCCAGGAGAAACCCCTGAGCTTCGCCAGGTATGACCCAAAAAAGCAAAAAAAAAAAAGTCAATGGAAGCTTTGAACAACAGAATCACAGAAGCTAAGCCAAACATTCAGGAGTGCCAAGGTGTGGAGGAAACTGCTAGAAAATAGCAGAAGGTGGAAAGTCATTTGAAAATAAATTAAAAAAAAAATACCAGAGAACTATGGGCTGAGTTTAAGAGGAACAATATAAGAATCATCCTGAAGAAAGGAAGGCAAATGTGATGAAACAATGATTAAAGATGTTATTACAACAACGTCCAAGAGTTGAGGATGACAGGCACAAAGACCACAAAAAGCGTCCAAGTGACAATAGATCCAATTAGTCAAACTCCAAGGCACACTATTCTCAAAATGACAAAATACAAAAAAAAGACAGAATATTGAGTGCAGCAAATAAAAAAAAAGATCACAAAAAGGATGTTATATATAAAAGATGATATTTATAATAGATCTCTCAAATGAGATAATATGAGCCAAAAGAACACAGAAGGTTGCAGTGCAAAAAGTCAAGGAAATGAAAAACACACCCCCACCAGGAACACTCTTCACAGTGTGACTGTTATTCAGATTCGAAGGAACTGTATGTGGACAGGCAATAACTTAGAGAATCCATATCCTTGAAACCAGTTTTGTAAAGATGTGTTAAAACAGCTCCTTTAAAGTAAAGGGGGCCAGGAGCAATAGTCCAGCGGGTAGGGCGTTTGTCTTGCAGGGCCGGCCCATGCCGCCCAAGTTGGATCCCCAGCATCTGTATGGTCCCCCCGAGCACCGCCAGGAGTAATTCCTGAGTGCAGAGCCAGGAGAAACCCCTGAGCATCTCCGGGAGTGACCCAGAAAAGCAAAAATAAATAAATAAATAAATAAATAAATAGATAAATAAATAAATAAATAAATAAAGTAAAGGAGGGTTCCCACCATGTGGCTCTGAGTATGCGCTCCCTAAAGGCGCTATGACTTTCCTCCACTTGATTAAGAAAGGTTAAAAACATATAGCAATTAATCATCAAAAATGGACTTTTATTGATTTACTTTGTGATAATTCTGTTTGCTATTCCTTTAGGTTTTATTGGACCAAGTAATTAGAAATAATTTGTTTATATTCCTGCAAAGAAGGCAGGCTGGAGGTGTGGCAGAGCCTGGGGATATCGGGGAGAGACAGGCATATTAGAGTGAGATTGCTTGGAACATTATGTGGCTGAAATAACTCTATTATGAACAACTTTGTAAATTTAGGAGCCTCAATAACAATTCCTTTATAAAAAGTCAATAATTTGTATGTGTTTCGGGGTAAGGGGTTGAAGAGCTTTGTAGAGGCTTTACCTGCTGGTCTTAGCATATCACCTGTTCTGGAAAAGCAATTTCAATGTAAAGACTCAGATGATTTTTCCCCTTAGTGTGTGCTTTGAACCAATTACAATTCAGTGCCAGAGGGAGCAAGAGTTGAAGTTTATCTGACATACTGGTAGAGCATCACTAATTTGCAGATCAAGGAGAAACTAAAGAGTAGTTTATAATTTACAGGATTGATCTAGAGAGAGCAATGGCAAGTAATTTGTTAGTTTGTGGCAGAGAAAAAATTCCAAAGGCATTATGTCATAAACAAGGCTGATTCTAAGAATCCTGGGGATGGTGTTTGAGAGTTCCTGTTCTAAGCCTCTCTCCATAATGGTGATCAGTTTACTGGCCTAAAATGGTAATCTACAACCATAGGTCATACAGGATTGGTGCTGATCCACAGGTGCTGGACCCCCTGGTCCAGGTACTGACTTGATTGTAATGGTTAGTCTTTAGACCAGTAGATAGGAAAGATGACAGTCAGCAAGTGATAAAGGGTAAAAAAATTTGATCCTATAGTAGGACTAAAGTTTAGGCATGACTGTTAAAGAGTAGGTAGAATTTGTAATCATATTCCAAATACCATCTCTCATATATAGTTTCCTTTACCAAAACAGTGTACTATATATGGCTTCTGTTCCTTAAAAAACTCAACAAAATAGTTTCAGTCTATATATGTTATTTAGAGCTCATTTAATTCCCTTTACTCTCTCTTAAGTGGGAGAACCCAGATTGCCTATCTGATCCACTTCTATCCTATGCCCTGATCACAAAGGCTACGTGCTACCACCAAGAGGTCAATATTATCCTGGTCTAGCTTCATATTTAAGATCTTGGACTCTGGAGACTACTATGCAGCCCCAGTTTTACAAATGACCAACTGTATTGTCATATTAGCTGCATGGAACTGATGGTCATATTAAATGGTCATTTTCTAAAGTGCATAATAGGAATATAAATAATGTCTATTGTTAGTAGAACTTGTGATGAACAATTGATTAAAATATAATGGAAAAATAAATGTGCTTTCATGAGAAATATTGTGTTGTTTTTGGCTTTCAAAAATGTTAATTCCACATATCACATGACATCACATGTTTTCTTAAATTTTCTTTAACACCTGAAAGACTTTATAAACTTTATCTTCTGTAAGGTGCAGTTCCCTTACTTTCTTGGAAGAGAAAGTACCATTTCCTCTGGAGAATACAAGCTATCCATCCAAAATAAAATAAATAAATAAATATTGCCTCAGTGCAACTTCTCAGAACATTAAGAATGTGTACTAAATTACCCTTCTTACCACATGCCAGAAGATTTTTTCGTTACCCTCCCAACTAAAAGTAATGTATCTTAAGTCCTAACATATTCCCAGACTTAACTCCTATGACTAATATTGGGCAGGCTCACAGAGGATTTATTAGGGATCAATGTGACCAATGAGTTTGGCAGCTGGTAGTTGTACTCCTTCCTTCTCATGCTGTAAAAATAACATTGTTGCCATTATTACATCATCTCAGTGTCTCCAAATATGTTCATCAGTCTGATCACTGCTAAATGTTTTTATAAAAAAATTCTTTCTGCTTCTCGAAAGCTAGCCGATGTCTGAAGTGCTGGCAATTTACCAAAGCACAAATCTTTGTCTCCTTCCCTCACCTCCTACCTCCCAATTTATTGTGATCAAGCAATAGTCAAAATATTTGAGGAGACTGTTGTTACCCATAGGAACATCAAGTTTCTACAACTGATTAATTCTTACTGTTCCAAATTAACAATGCAATATTGCTGCAAGTGCTACCTGTCTTTGCTTTTGTGTTAAAGAAAAATTAATGTCAGAACTAATTCTGATTTATCCTATTAAATAAATAAATAAATACATAAATAAGGAACCGTCAAAATGGTCAGTGGGATTCGCTTATGGTGAACACAAAAACCAAAGCAAGAGGCAACATAGACAGAGGAGGCAGAGGTAGGACGCTGAGCACTGCCCTCATTTACCCATACTCGCCCACTGACAGCTCATTTGCCACATAGGATCACTGTCAGCCTTCTGGGGGGGTTACTGCCTCTGGCCCTGAAATATTATTTTGTTCTTGCTTTCTCATTGGAGCCATGTCTCCTGGAAAAAAATAAGTGCTGCTCATATTCTTAAGACTTTAAGATTACCTTCTCCTTAAACCCATGCCAACTAGGAGGGGCTGTTTCTTGTCTAATTCCTTTCTTTCAAAAAAAGTATTCTCTGTCATTAATCTTTTACATTTAAAACATTTGGGCATGCTAAATCTGCTTTTAATTAGCACATGCACTTGGAAGACAAGGTGTCCAGATCTTTCAAAGAAAGAATAGAAGAAATGGTTCAGGCCCAAAGATAAGGCATCTAAAATCCCAGCGGCTTCTCTCCATCATCTCACAACTATTGAGGTTAGAGAGTGAGAGCAACACCAAGTGTATATAAACTACTCAGAGCAACACTTCTCGGGATTAGTGCTCTACCTGTGTGAGCAAGAGAATTCAGCTTTCAGCACTGAGCAGTGAAAGAGGTACCTGCAGATCCCCACCCTACTCAAAATTCTGGTTTCTTCTTGCGCTTTCTTCTCTGGCCCACTCACTTCAATATTCACCATGGCTTCAGTGCTGGATGGTATCTTTCGTGATTTCATGTTCCTCCTACACAGCAAAGTGACTCATTTTATTTAATGAATATCACTAGGTTAAGAAATAGACCCCTTACCTTTCTCCCAGAAAATCAAAGAAGCTCTGAATGACGATGGCTTGAGAATTGGCTCCTGACTCCTACTGATTTCTCACAGTTGCATCAGTATATATGAGAACTTCCCTCTGAAATAAGACTTGTACCATTCTGATAATAACAATTCAACTTTACAACCTTCAAGAAGATACTATGGATTCAGTAATATATAAAGTTGTGGTGAGCCGGAGCGATAGCACAACGGGAGGGCGCTTGCCTTGCACGCAGCTGACCCAGGTTCGATTCCCCCGGCATCCCAAATGGTCCCCCAGACACCGCCAGGAGTAATTCCTGAGCAAAGAGCCAGGAGTAACTCCTGAGCATTGCCAGGTGTGACCCAAAAAAGCAATAGATAGATAGATAGATAGATAGATAGATAGATAGATAGATAGATAGATAGATAGATAGATAGATAGATAGATAGATAGATAGATAGATAGATAGATAGATAGATAGATAGATAGATAGATAGATAGATAGATAGATAGATAGATGAATGGATGAATGAATAAATAAATAAATGAATAAATGAGCAAACAAACATGTAGATAAATAGATGAATGAATAAATAAATATGTAAATAAGTAAATAAAAGTTGTGGCGAGTGCCCTGAGAATACAGGTCAGTAACAGACCACATGTTTTCCATTGATGAGGAGGCTCTGGGTTTGATTCCCCATCAATGCACATTTAGAAAAAATGTTTTTTTTGGAAAAGGTGGCATAGTTCTTTCTCCTTTTTCATTGGGTATATTAGATAGTCTCCACTTCTTTCCATTGTTGTTAATACAACAAAACAGAAGTCGGATGGCTTGCTTTCCAAGGAATTATAAAACTTCCAAAGAGAATATCTCCAAGATTATATATAGGTATTTTTAAAAGTTTTTCCTATGTATACTATCTTTTAGCAATTTTGTAGACTACATTAATCTTCACTTTTGAAGACAGAGTAAATCAAAAAGACTAAGTATAATTTACTTGCTCTTATGCATTTATGACCTGTAATAAACACTCATTATAACCAGAAATAACATGTGCTATTAAAGTTTTCTGCTCTCGAATCATTTGAAAATATTTTACACACTAAATGTTTATGATTTTCTGTTTTCTAGAAGAAGTATCAATTTCCTCAGTGATGTTTTCTGTGACTAATCTGAGGTAACCGATGTGGAACATTCTTCCTTTGAGTCTTCTACAATCCCCTTTGTCGATATAAACATTTAAATCCTTCCTCTTTTCCAATTCCTTTCCCTTTTCTTTTTAAAAATTTTGCTTATATGTCTATGCTTCCTATGAAATATTCACTGCAAACATATTGAAAATAGAAACATTTCCATTAATTCGCTCAGGCAGTTAAATTATGATTTTCACAGAACTGCATGACCAGACCCCAATGCTTTGATCATGAGACTCCTTAGGGAGTCTCTTACTCATATAATGCCGTTTTTCCTTTTGACATGATTTCTGGATGATCTGGATACAATAAATAGTTCTAATATTTCTATGAAGAATCATCCCAAGGACCATGATGTGTGCATTTGTGTGTGTGTACCTGTGTGTGTTTATGTGTAGGTGGATATACACATGCTTCCACATGCCTACGTGTGTGCGTGCATGTTAACACCTGAGCACAACAGGACCTTGTGATCCGTATGTTGGGGAATGAAAATAGACCAGTGAGATAATCCCTGAAAAGAGATGGTAGAGCAGGGTGAGTCTGGAGCCTCCGTATCTGGAACTCTTAAAGCAGAAGTAAAAGGAGAATAAGCAGGTCTTACCTACTGGTTCCTCTGTCTCTAGCCTTTGTCTTTCCTTATTCTCCTCCACACTGTAACTGCCAGAAAGTAGAAATCTGATCATGATAATCCCTTGCTTAAAAGTCTTTAATAGCTCTCCCGCTAACCCACAAGATGAAGTCCAGACTCCTTAGCATGATATATAAAGCCCTTCGTTATCTGGTTCCGGCCTTCATGGCCAGCTGTATCTGCCTCCCCCTCCCCACAAAGTCAGAGCCATACAGTTTTTCTGTGTTCCCGAATATGCTGGCAAATCAGAGTTCTTCATATTTAAAATCATTAAGTTGAAAACTGCATGAAGCCTCAGGAACCTTATATAGAGTTTTGTCTCTAAGTTAAAGTTGAGCTTCTGAGAAAGATCACTTGGTAGAATTGTGTTGGTGTAAGGTGCAGCTTGAGAATATATTGAATCAATTTTGCTTACTAAGAATTCTGAATTACTCCCCAAAAGTCTAAAATTCACTTGGAATTTGAAGAGTATTTTTTATTATTAAATTTTGAGTCTCCACTTACTTCTCCTTCAGATAAACCACCAAAGTACTCTCTTTTCTAAATCTGTGTATTTATGTGCCTATAAGTATTTTGAAAATTCCTCTCAGCAACTAGACAGTCATGAAAGTTAGAAAATGGGGGGAAATATTGCACCTAATTTTAAGGTATTTTAGTGAATTTTTTTTTACTGGGTAGGACACACTCAATGGCCCAGGGATCACTTTAGGCTACCAGGGATTGAATCTAATTGGCTGTGTACGAGGCAAGCACCTTACATACTGTACTATCTCTGTACCCCAGTTTTAGAGTCTTTAATTTTAATTTTATTTTCCATTCTTTCCCTTTGTTGCTGTTGTAGTGGATCGTGCATGCATGCAGCTGGTTGTGGGGCTCACACATTCAACCTTAGTGCTCATTTTGGGTCAACCACGATTATTTAATTTTTTATTTTAATTTTTTATTTTTAAAACAGTTGTGCTTTTACACATGCTCATTGGGAATTTTCACTCATTCAGTTGTGTTGATCTCTGGAGATTATACACATTAGTTGTGGTGCTTATACACACGGACTGTGTTCCAAATACCGCACATTGCACACTCTTGTTCTGGGAGTCCAGAGGTCTCAGTCGTAAGTGCTTTCTGCACATAGAGGTAATTTGGAGATTTGAACTCTTAGTCTTGCACTTACTATTCAGATGCCACTTACTTTTAAATCACCCTCAAGTCCCCATGCATTTCTTTATATCATTTATGAGGATTTCTTTATAGCACATAACATTTTGGGAGGCAAACCCCACTTTCTTAACTTCCAATACTTGGCAGTTACTTCTTTGTGAACTTTGTAGGATTCTTTCTTTCTACCCTTTACACATCGGGTGGATCTGTGAATTGATTTCTGAATCAATTGCTCATAAATCAATCTCAAAAAGAGATCAACTAGTCACAAAATTTCTCAGATACCCTTCCAGGCTGAGACCTCTGGAGTGATCCCAGGAGAGGCAGAGCACCTCCCACCCTACCAATGCCCACAACACACTCATGCTCCAAATCTGCCACTATGCCTCAGGTTAGACTCCACCACCACTGGACTTTAATGACTTATAAATCTTTGTCTTGTGCTGAGATATAGCTTTAGACCAGTGCTTTCCAAAGTAGGCTATAGTTAACATTGGGGACATTGGAAAGATGGAGGAGGGCAGAATCACATATTAGCTGTATCTTGAGCTTGTTCTCTTAAAGAAGGGGAATTTCCAGGGGTTGTCAGAGTTATTTTGTTTCTGAATATGGAGCAATAGGACAACATAAGTTTTGGAACATTTGCTTTACTCTTTTTCTAATTTTTATTTTGGAATCATGGTCAACAATACAATTAATAGAAGAGCTTCAGAAAACAATCTTTCAATACTACATCCTCTACAGATTAAGTTCCCTCCACCATTTTCTCAGGTTTCTTAACACAATGCCCCTCACCATACCGCCTTGACACATTCATTTCTGTAGGTCAACTCTCAAGTTCTATTGCTCAATTATTATATTCCTACTATGCTTATTTATACCACACATATATTTGTTCTCCTTCTGGCTGACTTCACTCTGTATAATACCCTCTAGATCCACCCATGCTGGATTAAATGATATTGTTTCATCTTTCCTTATTCCTGAGAAATATTACCTGTGTACTGACTAATATGGAAACTCAATTCTTACGTTTCTGGGATGATTACTAATCTCCATAAGAGTTTAGCTAAATGTCATTCCCACCAACAGTGAATGAGGGTTCTTTTATCTCATAACCCCACCAACACTAGTTGCTTTTATTTTTTTCTCCATTGTTTATCTCTCTTGGAGGCACAACTAGTGGTGCTAAGGGGATATTCCTGGCCGTCCCAATGGGGTATGTGTCATAAGCAGTGCCATTGAATGAGGATTGGTTGTAATCAAAGAATGCAAGTACTTCCTGTACTAACTCTTGGGCCCGTATCTACTGTGTTATGTGTGTCAATATATTGGTATCTACATGATAACCTCTAAATGTATGTATTGCAATCCACAATGTGTAAGAGATGGAAGAGAGAAAGAGAAAGAGAAAGAGAGAAAAGAGATAAAGAACCTGCCATAACAGCCATAACCTGTCATAGGAGAGAGGGAGGGAATCGGGGATATTGGTGGTGGGAAATGGTCACTGGTGGAGGGATGGGTGCTGGAACACTGCATGACTGAAACCCAAGCATGAACATCTTTGTAGTTGTATATCTCACAATATCACAAGCTACCCATATTTTATTTGATATGCCAAAAAACCAGTAACAATTATGGACCTCATTGCCATGTCCTGATGGAATGGTTTGAGGCTCTTCCTGTTCCTGGAGCAAACAGATGTCCTTGGGCTACACTTGCTTGCACCAGGACATATGGAGATGTTACTGGTGCCTGCTCAAGCCAAATCGATGAACAACTGGAAGACAAGTGATACAAGTGAAGTGATACAGTGATATGGATATTTTAAAAAATGTGTCGATATCTAATTGCTTGCTAACCTCTGCTTTAGTCATTTATCTAAACACCTACTGGTTTACTCTACCTTGATTTTCCACTGTCAAGTCAGCCTTAACATGTCTGGAATAAACCTCTCTCTTTGTTTTCCTTGTCAAATTACATTTTCCCAGTGATCTCCATTTACACTGACAGTACCAGTTGCACAAGTAGGATTTTTGATTTAGCCTCTTTTACTGTCTCACATTTAATCCATTTATATATTCCTTGCCAATATGCATATAGTGTATTTCAAGTCTGTTTTTTTTTACTTCATACCTATTATGCTAACCACATTTCACTGAGTATCCTAACAGGTGTCCTACATAGGTAATGACCTCATCTCCTATAGACCTTAGCTAATTTGGGCAAAAAAATATTTCTTCAGGTTCCTATTATCTACTAACTTCTTTTCATATCTGTAAAAGGAAATGAAAATTTCCCTGATATAGATGATGATGTTGTTCACCTCTATGCTTTGGTAACTCTTTCTTCCCCATTAGCTTTGAGTGACTGTGGCAGGAAAAAAATGTTCAACCAAATATTCAACATTCTCCATAGTCCGGGCAGATGAATTGGAAAAGGTAACGAGTCTCTGGTTGAAAATCCAAGTGAAGGTAAGCTGTGCCATCTCAATGCCAAGCCAGATCTAAGTCAGTATCTTCATTATCTCCTATACTGAGAGGTCAAGTCACAAATTCCAAAAAAATTACAAACTCAGAGTCATTCTTGGGTGAGGAACAGAATGAAAAGCTCAGCTTTAACTTGTCTAAATATGCCTTGTTGCATTAAACATATTTGTATTATTTGGTATGACTAGCTTGCTCATTCTATGGATACTAACAAATTTTGTCTTTAAGATTACCTTTGTAAATCCCCATTTTTATCTATACCCTTTCCCACATTTTCCTGTGATTTTGCTTCTTTCCCATGAATTTTTTCCTTTCTTGTAAGTCCTAAACAGATTTTATTTTTTGTTGTTCTTTAAGCTTTATTTTAGGCTCCATGGTTAATAATATTGACAATGACGGTATTTCACACACAAAAAACAGCTACCACCACACTCCAAGACCAGAAACTTAACTTTCTTCACCATACCCAGTGTCCCCACGAGTCCTGTCCACTCCCCCACCTGCTCTATGGTGATGTTTCCAGTTAAAGACCAGTTCTCAGTTTCTATTGCCTTTGGATGTTTGTTGTTACTTTACTGTGCTCATTCATTCCCCCACATATAAGAGAGAGATCATTCTGTGCCTGCGCTGCTTTTGACAAATTACTCGCAGTGTGTTAAAAGTTAGTCAGCATGGTTAGTTAGTCAGTTGGGCAGAAGTTAGTCTGATGCCTCCTTCAAGCTTACTTCACTTTAGAGCTATCCATGGAGCCACAAATTAAATGACTTATTTTTTCTCAGCTGAGTAGTATACTACTATGCATATGTGCAGCAGTTTCTTTAGTTCTCTGATCTTGCACACGCAGACTTTTCCAGACTATTGTAGAATAGTGCTGAAATGAAAATAGGGCATGTCTTTTTTACAAGCTGGTCAGACTTCTTTGTCAAGACCCTGAACGAAAGATTTGAGACTTTTTGTATTCCTGAAGCAACCAGATGCCATTGGGCAACACTGGCACATGACAGGGTCAAATGGAAATGTTACTGGTGCCCACTTGAGTATATCGATGAATAAAGGGATATCAAGTGATCAAGTAATGTCTTTTCCGAAGATAGATGGATATTTAAAGTAAATACCAAAAAGTGGAATTGCTGGATCATATGGGGAGATCAATTCCTAGTATTTTGAGAAGTGTCTTTATTGCCTAAATTGACTATAAATCTGTCAGAGTACTTCTTTGGCTGTAAAAAGTAGCTGAAGAGATGCCACAAAAGATGCCATAGTGGATAGGGTGCTCGCTTTGCACTCAACCAGTTCACTTTTTATCCCTGGCATCCCATAAAGACCCTCATCCCCACCAGATAGAAACTCTAAGAACTGCCTGGTGTGATACAAAAACAAACACAAAGTACTTGATAATAATATCTGCCTGTTTTACTTCCCTATAGTTTGTAGCTTATTGCATATACATATGCTTTTATATGTGCATATATAATATACAAAACACTAGTATTGAATATCCTTGATATTATCCTATTAGTGCAATAAAAGAAAAACAACACAATATGGCAATGTTTAGGATCTGAAATATTCAAGAGTCTTGAATCTTTGATATTCTATATACAGATCAATGTGTTTATATTTGTTATCTGTTGAATGCATATGTTTAGAAGTAATAGCTTTTCTATCCCATGATTAGGTAAAAATAAAGGACAGTCCCATGCTGCATGGGATGTCAAAGGGATGTGTCACAGAGTTAAAAACCACTTTGGGTGATTGGAATTGGTCTCCAGTAAGTTTATAGGAGGGTTGAGGAGAGTTGGGAGCCTTCGTGATTCTGAAGACCCCTCACTTCAGAAGTGGTGACATGATGTAGTACATTGCTACCCAGAGCGCCTGCACTGGTCTGGAGTTTCCTCCTGCAGGTTACTTTGTATATGGTAGGAGGAGAGTTTGAATGTGGCAGCTCATCTGACCATGTATTCTATATTGACTGGTATAAATATTCTCTCATGCTGCCACAATCATCATGGGACTAGCTAGATCTTACCAGTATATTTGCCTGGTCACGTTGGATCTCTAAAGTAATTTGCCTCCAAGCAAGAAAGCATGGCTCTCTGATAACTCAAAGACTGATATACATGGGGCCAGAGCGACAGCCCAGCAGGTAGGGCATTTGCCTTGCACGCGGCCGGCCTATGCCGGCCCGGTTCGATCCCCGGCATCCCATATGGTCCCCCGAGCACCGCTAGGAGTAATTCCTGAGTGCAGAGCCAGGAGAAACTCCTGAGCATTGCCGGGTGTGACCCAAAAAAGAAAAAAAAAAAACAACAAAAAAACTGATATACAGAACAACCATGAAGTAAAGACAAGACTTTTGTGAAGACTTGGAGAAATATTTAACTGGCTATAGAATATTCTTTGGTACAGATGCATGTCTTTGTACTCTGAGATAGTTAATCTCAGAAGCCCCTTCTCCACTCTTCCCTGCAGGGTCACTTCCAAGGCATATCTTGGCTCCATAACGTTAACATCTCAAAGGGCCTAGGTGAGGTCCTGGGAGAAATTACCTAAGGGAATGTGACCCTTCAGGCTTTCCATAGGAATGGGAGGTCTGGGTTGCAGGGATATAAAAACCAGCCTGCTCTCTTTCTGGGCTCTATCTCTCTCCCTCTCTTCTGTTGACACTCCCCTGTTCTCTTTGCTGTCTCCTCTCTGCAGGGACGTAACACATGGTGGCAGCCATCTTGGCCTACATGTGGACCATGGCCCAGCCGGGAACCCTAAATTTGGGGGTTTTCCTAGTGCTGATTTGTATGCCAGAAGCTGTGTTACGTGAAAACATTTTGAAACTTCCCGTATTCTTGCATCTTTCTCCATCTGCCAGCTTCTGATCCCTGGGACAGAAGGGGATCCCTGACCCTACCCCCTGGATTTTGTGTAGGGTACCCCAGCATTTCCCCACAGTGACACTAGTCCTACTCTGGGATGAGGTAGGGAGCACTCAACTGATAAGGTTACTACACTTGTGTCTCAAGAGACAGGTCACATTTTACTTCTCATGGAAGACCTAGTAAGTGGACACTGTTGTGGTGGACACTTGCTGCTCCCTGTCCCTCTGCTGCCGAAATACCACTGTAGCACAGGAGGGCAGTCAGGTGCGATTCTGATTCATTTTTAATATTCTGCTTTGTATTTATTTTTTTTTAATTTTTTATTATACCACCATGAGACATACAATTACAAAGGTGTTCATAATTGGTTCTTGGCAATACAGTATTCCAACAACCATCCCTCCACCAGTGCCCCATTTCCACCACCAATGTACCCCACCCTCCCACTCCACCGCCCAGGCTGCCAAATAGCAGGTACCATCAGCTTCTCTCTTTCTCTCTCTCTCTCTCTCTGTCTCTGCATCTCTCTCTCTTCTTCTTTACACATTGTGGCTAGCCCTGCAGATATTTAGAGTTTATCACTTTAGTCTCTTTGTGTATATTCAATGGTGAGTTTTAGTCTGCAATTACCATTTCCCCACACTTAGCAAAACACTGGTATCTATTTATATCCTATTAATAAATGCAGCAAATCTATATCTGTCTTTTTCCTTCTGACTAATTTCACCTCAGCATGATAGTCTCCATGTCCATCCATTTGCAGGTAAATTTCATAATTTCGCTTTTCTGACAGATGCATAGTATTCCATAGTGTAGATGAAACCACAGTTGCTTTTAGCCAGTCCTCTGTTCCTCGGGCATTTAGGTTATTTCCAGATTCTAGCTATAGTGAATAGTGCAGAGATGAATAAAGAAGTACAGATAGTGTTTCTGCTATGTGTTCTTCGGTCTCTCGGCATATTCCCAGGAGTGCTGTTGCTGGATCAAAATGGGAGCTCAATATCTAGTTTTCTGAGGAATGCCCATATTGCTTTCTAAAAAGGGCTGGAGCAGTCGGCACTCCCACCAACAGTGGATGAGAATCCCTTTTTTCCCCCATATCCACACCAGCACTGGTTGTTCTTGCTGTTTTGGATGTGTCCCAGTCTCTGTGGTGTGAGATGGTACCTCATTGTTGTTTTGATTTGCATCTCTCTGATGATTAAAGATGAAGAGCACTTTTTCATATGCCTTTTTGGCCATTCTAATTTCTTCCTTTTGGAAGCTTCTGTTCATTTCTTCTCCCCATTTTTCATGGGGTTGGCTGTTTTTTTTTCTTGTGAAGGGCTACCAGTGCCTGATATCACTATCGCTATCACTATCTTCCTGTTAATCATCTATTTGCTAGAGCGGGCACCAGTAATATCTCCATATGTCCCGCCTCATGCTAGTAGAACCCAAAGGGCATCTGCCCGCCCAGGAACATAAAGCGCCTCAAACAATTATATTAGGTCACGGAATGACCTAATATAAATGTTACTGGTATTTGGCATATCAAATACTACACGAGCAGTTTGCCAGGTTTGCGCGTGCGGGTGGCATACTGTTGTAGTCACCTCTAAATAAAGCATTTATAGATAAACCACGCGGCGCTAGCGGCCGCAGTGAGCCGTGGCTATGATAGTCTGGTTTCTGGGGTGGAGTTGTGACGAGAGGGAAGTCCGGATGTGGAAAATGGTGGGCCCCATGAGTAGGGGAGGGTGGCTTGGCTTATAGTGAGGCTCAGCTGGGGTGGTACCTGATATATCCTGGATATTAACCCCTTGCCAGATGGGTATTGGGTGAATATCCATCCTCACCTGTGGTTTGTCTATGTATCTTGGTCACCATTTCTTTTGAGGTGCAGAAGCTTTTCAATTTTATATAGTCCATTTGTTTATCTTTGCTTCCCTTTGCTTGGTCAGTGGTGTGTCATCTTTAAAGATGTACTCTTTTAGTTTCGATGTCGGTAGAGCAGCTTTCTCCTATGTTTTCTTCGATGGACCTTATAGATTCATGTCTGATGTTGAGATCTATAATCCATTTTAATATGACTTTTGTGCATGCCGTTAGAAGGAGGTCTAAGTTCATTTTTTTACATGTAGCTGCCCAGTTTTCCCAGCACCATTTGTTGAAGAGGCATTCTTTGCTCCACTTAATATTTTTTGCTTCTTTAAAGAAGATTAAGTGGTTGTATATTTGAGAGTGTCTTTCGGGATATTCAGTTCTATTTCATAGGTCTATGGGTCTGTCTCTATACCAATACACCCAATCTTAATTACAACTGCTCTGTAGTAGAGCTTGAGGTTGGGGAAAGTGATACCTGCCATCTTCTTTTCCCAAGGGATTGCTTTAGTTATTTATGGGGGGGTTTATTATTCCATACAAATTTCAGGTTTGTTTGTTCAATTTCTTTGAAGAATATCATGGGTATCTTTATAAGGACCGCACTGAATCTGTATAAAGCTCTAGAGAATATTATCATTTTGAAAATGTTAATCCTTCCAATCCATGAGCAGGGAATGTCTACATTTCCTCGTAGGTCTCTTTTTATTTCCTGAGTTAACGTTTTTGTAGTTTTCTTGTAGAGATCCTTTACATTCTTTGTCAAACTGATTCCTAGGTATTTGATTTTCATGCGGCACAATTGTGAATGGGATAGTTTCTTTAATGTCCCTTTCTTCTCTTTCGCTGTTTGCATATTGGAAGGCCATTGACTTTTTGGGTATTGATTTTTGTACTCTGCCACTCTACTATAAGAATGTATTATTTCTATGAGCCTCTTGGAAGAGAGTTTTGGGTTTTCTAGGTATAATATCATGTCATCTGCAAATGGTGATAACTTGGCTACTTCCCTTTCCTATTCAGATACCCTAATGTCTTTTCTTCCCTGATTGCTATGGCAAGTACTTCCAGTACTATATTGAACAGAAGTGGTGAGAGTGGGCATCTGCTTTGTGTTTAGAGGGCCACACTTGTTGTTACCCAGGGTGTGCTTCTGGTTTCACTCAGGAATCACTCCTGATGGAATACAGGGCGGCAAATGTGGTTACTGTGATGAATCTGAGTGGGCTTTGGTCAAGACAAGGCCCTGTCCCCTCTACTACTACCCCAGTAGAGAGTAGGGCTCTGGCCCATTGAATGCTTTCTTCTTAAGGAAGGTTTGAAATTTGTTTATAGTCATTATTTCCCTAATACAGACACAGATACACCCGGCAGAGCAGAAACCAGCTTCCCTCCAAATTTCCGTGAATATTCTACCCACCCTCTGAGAGAGCCCCACAAAGTAATGAGAATATAGCGCCCACACAGGGCAGAGCCTGGCAAGCTGTCCGATGCGTGTTCAATATGCCAAAACCAATAACAGAAATGCTTATTTTCCTGACCCTGGAAAGAGCCCTTAATACGGCAGCAGTAAGAAAGGCGAACAAGCAGTGCCTGATAAAATTCCACGGCCATCCTTGGCTGCCACAATGAAGGACTAAAATGACTGTCTGTACTTTCAATACACATACACTGGCATCAGAAGCATATATTGAGGATCTGATGGTGCAAGCGCAAAAGATCAAGTACTACATCATTGGTCTGACTGAGACGAGGAGGCGTCAGTTGCATCATGCTGTATTTGACACCGGGAGAATTGTTCCTTGGAACATGCGACGAAAAGAGGCGTTGGTGGTGTTGGTGTCCTTGTCAACATGAACATGGCAGCCATAACTGATTCATTTGAATGCCTAACAAACCGGATAGGACAATTACACTTGAAGAGATGTGGCCCACTGCCAGCAATTTCTATCTTCATTGTCTACGCACCAACATTCACATACAAGGAAGATGAAATTGAGAAATTCTACATGGAATTGGAGGAGTTCTATAAAAAGATCACACCTTCTACAAGATCATAGTCGGTGATTTTAATGCCAAGATAGGGCCAGAAGATTGGCTGAAGAACTCCACATCGGGACCCATGGCCTAGAATGGAACTAACAGGGTGAGAGACTATCTGGAGTTCATCGTGTCCACCAAGACCATTCATGGGAACTCACAGTTCCAGAAGGCTGAAGCAAAACGTTGGACATGGGAATCTCCTGGTGGACAGTTCCACAATGAAATTGACCACATCATCTTCAATCGATGGTTTTGTCTGACCGATGTTGCTGTCGTCCCCCAAATTCCAAACAGGATCTGGACCACCGCCTCCTTCGGGCAAAATTCTACTTCCCGCAACAGGGAGAAAAAGGCTGCAAAGTTTAAGAAGAGAACTCCCAGAACGACCACCAACTGGGAACTCTTTGGCACCATTGCAGCAACATGGGAAGATACCATCATTGACGACATCGATGAAGAATACAACCGACTGGTTCAGCACCTCCATGATTGTGCGAAGAATGCCGAGAGAGAGAAAGACACAAAAGGACGCCTGTCTTCAGAAACTCTTGAGCTCATTCACCAACGTGGCAAGGCGCGAGCCTCAGGAGACCAAATGCTAACGCCCAAGCTTGCTAAACGGTGCAGAGAAGCGATAAAAGAAGACCTCAAAGACAGAAGAGCAGAAATATTGGAAGATGCAGCAGAAGCCGGGAAAAGCATTCCGCACCGCCCGCCTGTCCTTCGCCAACTATAAGACCAAGATGACTGCCCTCCGACGCCCTGATGGATCTATCACATCTTCCAGAAAGGCAATGGAGAAGATTATCCAGGACTTCTACTCAAATCTCTTTGATAGCCACATCCACCTGCCCACATACCAAATTCCACAGGATGGATATGTCATTCCCAAACATTCTCCCTTCTGAAATCCGACATGCCATCTCGTCGGTAAAGAAGGGAACAGCACCAGGCCCAGACAAAGTCAGACCCGAACACCTGAAGAATCTGCCGCCGGTACTCATCAATACACTAGCTCGGCTCTTCACACGCTACCTGTCCGAATGCAAGGTGCCCTCCCAATGGAAAACCAGCAGGACAGTTCTACTGTTCAAGAAGGGAGACATTCACGACATCGGCAACTATCGCCCCATCTGCCTGTTGTCCGTCATCTACAAGCTGTTTACACGAGTCATCCTGAACAGGATTAGCAGAACACTAGATGAAGGACAACCATGCGAGCAAGCAGGCTTCCGGAAAGGATTCAGCACAATCGACCATATCCACACAGTAACCAAGCTCATCGAGGTTTGTAGGGAGTACAAGATGCTGCTCTGTCTCAAGCTCATTGATTTACAGAAAGCCTTTTGATTCTGTGGAGACTGAAGCAGTCATCGAAGCCCTAGCCAAACAGGGTGTTCAAACCCAATACATCAAGATCCTTCGTGAGCTGTATTACGGATTCACCACCAGGATCTCACCATTCTACAAAAGAAGTGATCATTGATGTCAAAAAGAGGGGTTCGACAGGGTGATACCATTTCACCAAAACTCTTCAGCGCCACCCCGAGAACATCATGCGACAATTAGAATGGGAAGGAATGGGAGTGAAGATAGATGGTCGGCAACTACACCACCTCCGCTTCGCTGATGACATCGTTCTAATAACACCAAACATTAGCCAAGCGGCACAAATGCTGGCTGACTTTGACCGAGAATGTGGAAAGATAGGTCTACAGCTGAATCTGAAGAAAACTATGTTTATGAAAAATGAACTAGTTCCTGAGGCCCCATTCACTCTCAATGGAACAAACATCTCTGAATGCAGCAGTTATGTGTACCTAGGTCGAGAAGTCAACATGATGAACGACCTAAAACCTGAGCTGCGCAGGAGGAAGAGAGACGGCATGGAATGCCTTCAAAGGCATCGAAGAAATAGCTAAAAGGACAAAGAACCTCCGGCTCTGGGCACATCTCTTTGACTCCACCGTTCTCCCTGCATTAACATACGCCTCAGAGACCTGGGCCCTACGAAAGCAGGATGAGAATGCTATTCGGGTCTCCCAGAGAGGAATCGAAAGAGCTATGCTTGGAATATCACGCCTCACTCAAGTGAGAGAAGGAATCCGGAGTTCTGACCTCCTTCGCTATTCCAGAATCAGGGATGCTGTCTCGTTTGCCAAGGCATCGAAAATCAGATGGGCTGGACATGTAATGCGATTTGGAGACAACCGCTGGACTAGAGCCATTACCGACTGGATCCCACGGGATGTCAAAAGATCACGTGGCTGCCCACCTACAAGATGGTCAGACTTCCTTGTCAAGACCCTGAAGGAACAGTTTGAGGCTCTTCATATTCCTGAATCAACCAGATGCCATTGGGCTACATTGGCACGTGATAGGGTCCAATGGAAATGTTACTGGTGCCCGCTCGAGCAAATCGATGAATAACGGGATTCAAGTGATCAAGTGATCAAG